>JADMLD010001268.1:0-29307 GCA_017589585.1 Phylloscopus whistleri | reverse complement strand
CTGCGGGAATCGGGTGTCTCGCTGGAGGAGGGGACGACCGAAGCGCTACGTTCGACTTCGTTGGGTGGACGCACCCAGTACAGCCGCAGATGGAACATCTCGGCAAGGTAACATTAGAGATATATGAGCAATGGAACATTGAATGTAAGTTCCGAGATTTTAAAGCTGCTATTACGCGGCTGCTTAAGTTAAAAATCATCGACCGCGCCGGTCGATATCCTTCATCCCGAGGCTTGGGCAAGGTGCATGAGCGCGCTTGCCGATGATGTTTTTCATACCGGTTCCAGGAAATGCTTAAAAAGCTGGGGGAGGGTCCTGGACTCGTTGAGAAAAGCGTTTGAAGAGCAGGAGACGTGGAAGGCAGCCCAACAGTGTTTAAGGGTAGTCCTGAAGTTAGGTGTTGGCGCTGCGACTCAGACTGCGGTTAATGACGGTTTTTCAGAACTGAAACCGCCGCTGAAATTAACGATCCCCTGCGTTCGCGATCTCCCCTGCGTTCGCGACCGTCATTGCCTGCCCCAAATCCCGACCCCGAAACTAACCCAAACCTGCACCCCGAGCGGGGTATTTCGCCGCTTTTCCATGACGGTGCTAGTAATATAGATAAAGATGAAATATTAATAAAACCGCCGCCCTATGCTCCGCAATATGGCGCCGGAGCCGAACAAGAAGGGCGTGGCCAAAAGCCAGCTCCTGCCACAGACGAGCCAGTTCCCGCCGCACACATGCGCGGTCAGGACCACACTGGGGGAGGTGCTGCTTGCAGCTGCGAGGGAGAACAGAACCCCCGCAGAGAGCAAGCTCTCTAATGTTACCACATAAAGCAGACAAGCCCCTAGAGAGGAGGCGGGGCAAAGCAAGCCCAGCCATCACCGCCCCCAAGAAGTACAGAGGGTGGAGCCCAACCAGAAGGCTCAACCTGCCAGAGCCCTCCGATCAATCTACTCCATGCCAGTCAGATGATTACACTTCCTCAGACACTCTCACTCTGACTCAAACACTGACTCAGACACAGACCCCATGCCAGTGACCTATACCAAACCTATAAATAAAAATGTATGGCAAGCAAATAAAAAAGCACTGTTAAACCTATGCCTTTAACGGACTGGAACATCAAACACTCTGATCCAGACATACCACACAACTACCGGCAAAACTACCAGTACAGTGAGAGTGAAGAAAAGAATGAAGGAGCAGAGAACATACCAGAAAGTCAAGCCCAACAACGCCGTCCCTATCGCAGGCGGTAGAAACCACCTTACTATATGTGTAGGCCCTACGGGCGTCGTCCACAATACACCAACCCTCCCGTGCAGGGAGAGATAGTGGAGGGTGCTGACAACCAGGGTGCAGAAGATGGCAGACCAGTCAGGCAAAACATGTACCAAGATTACAGACCGAGATTTCGCAGAGGTTCTTTTCGTCAAAGACAGCCTAGAAAGGATGGAAGTGAAGAAGACAAAGAGAACCAAGCGGATGAAACCCAAAGTCAGCAGCTACCTCAACGTCAGTACCGCCGTAAGTTCAGCTACCGACGCAGTCGCCCAGAGAACCCTAAACCACAAGATGGCAAAGAGATGAAGACAGCTGAACCACCAGCTGAGAACACGTCCGCTCCCGAGGCTGAGCAGGACGAAGCTGAGCAAATACCCGCTTAACATCTCTACCATCATCCAGTTTAGTCATCAAAGAAAAGTTCATGTGTTCTTATTCCTGTTGCTTTCTGATGTCCTATTCCCTTTACTCCACAAGCTCTTACTGCTACCTCTTTTGCTCTCATATTTTCTCCCTTTTCACATTCTGTTAGTTACCCTGGTTGAACTTGGTGTCTTTATGCCCTCACTAACAAACAGCAGAGTCTCTTTCAATAGGTTCGTCGTGGTCACCTGTCCCTAATGTGGATCCTGCAGTGCCATTCCTCCGTCAGAACAGCCACGTCTATTAGCAACTGCCATGCTTGCCTTAAATCATTTCTCTAGGGGAGACCAAAATCAGACCCCATCAGAAAAACACTGGGCGATAGAAGCTACCCAAGATGGCTCCCCGGTTAGTGTGAGAAATGAGTTGGGAGAGTGGGAGACAGGATGGAAACTAATTGCAGCCGGTAGAGGGTATGCAGGGGTAAAGAAAGACGATGACATTAAATGGTGTCCTTCCAAATCTATTAAGCCCGAGATCCATTGTAGGAAATAGATTTTACCTGCCCACACTGTCTAGCAGTGATTGTAACTGTTGAGTGTTTTGAGTATTTTCCTACAGGTCTTCCTGCGCAGGTCGCTGTCTGAGTCCCTTACTCAGCTTCTGCGCTTCTGCCTCTGGACGATGCTACTCCATCCTACTGTCGGTCACCACCCATATCAGCCTCACGTCTGGACGTTCCGGAACTTCGTCACCCATGAGATGATAGGCCAATCCGAGACCAACTCTCCAGCCTGGACGGTGCGACTTGAAGACCTTTGGGGCAGAGGGGGTAAACAATACCCCAGAGAACCAACTTCGACCATCTACAAATTAACATATTGGTGCCCGAGCAACAACCCCGGTAAGGAGTATTGTACCCGCCCTGGTTACTGGTTTTGCGGGCACTGGGGGTGCGAAACTATAGTAACCGGTAATCCCCGGACCAGGTGGAATCCTCCCAAAAAAGACGAATTCCTGAGGGTAACAGGCTGGCCTTTTAACTGTAATTTCGGTACTGAGTACGAAGGCTTTTGCCTCGGAACCTGCACACACCTCACAATCACGGTCCTGCGACCACAAGATCTGGCCTGGTCAGTGGGCAAACTGTGGTCAGTGTACGTAAGAAGTGACAGAGCCTTGAGTAACCTCCCTGACCTAAGTACTGTTATTCAGATTGTGAGATCCCCATTGCCCAAACGACACATAGCAATACGACTGAACAAATTGGCAGTCTTTTCAAAAGATGAGCAGCTTGTGGGTACCACCACAACAACCAAAAAGCCACTTACTACTACCTCCCTACTGAGTCAGACCAAAACTGATCCCAAGCCCAAAGCTTCCCCACAAAATCTGTTCGCCCGAATGCTAAATGCAGCTTTTAAATCCCTAAATGTCACTCAACCCAACCTCACCAAGTCTTGCTGGCTGTGTTATGATTCCAGACCACCTTTCTATGAGGGAATAGGCTCCAATAAAACATTCAGCTATTCCCAAGAAAACAGCCCGAAACAGTGCAAGTGGGACACCCACAGCAAGGGAATCACTCTGGGAATCATCTCGGGGTACGGAATCTGTTTAGGGAACAGACAGATAAAGCCCCAGAGCAAAGAGCTGTGTGGCTCTTCTGTCCGCCTAAACAGACAAAAAGAGTGGGCAATTCCAGCTTCAGGGAACATGTGGGCATGTCACACCACAGGACTCACCCCTTGTGTCTCTATAAATCACTTTGATGAAGCCAAAGATTTCTGTGTTCAGGTCACTGTTGTCCCCAGAATTCTCTACCATACAGATGAGGAAGTCATGCTGCACTTTGAGGCAGAATCACATTGAGCTAAGCGAGAGATCGCCACAGCTATCAACTTAGCAGTGTTATTGACTCTCGGAGGGACAGGAGCAGCCACAGGTATCACCTCGCTAGCCACTCAAAAACAAAGCCTGCAACAACTGCAGCGAACAATAGACGAGGACCCCCTCGAAATCCACAAGAACATTGTCAAGCTTGAAGAGTCCTTGTTTTCCCTCTCGGAAATGGTTCTTCAGAACAGATGAGGTTTGGAACTCTTACTGATGCAGCAAGGAGGACTATGTGCTGCTTTAAACTAGGAATGCTGCACCTACGTCAATCACTCAGGTCCCATTCGTCAATCCATGGCTGAGCTCAAAAACAGATTGGAGCGTCGCAACCATGAACTACAACAACAGAACTGGTTCAATTCCCTGTTTGCCCAACATCCCTGGATTGCCCCCGTTGTCTCTACCCTAATAGGATCCATTGTTGTTATTATACTTGCCCTCATTTTCGGACCCTGTTTACTTAATAAAGTTACCCAGTTCGTTAAAGCCCGGCTGAGTCGGATTGATATTATGCTGCTACAACAGAGGCAGCTAACTTAAAAATTAAAGTTGTTTTTTCTGCTAACAGTTCAGTTTGTTTGCATGCCACTAACCAGTTGTTTATACAGTTTACAGTCGTTCTGTTTGTTTAAGTTAAAGTTTAATTGTCATGGAGGGAGGGGAAATGCAGTTAGACAACTCCGTCCGGAAGAACCTCGGGTTGTCACGAGGAGTTAGGGCACTCCCCTCCGGCGACGTAACCAGAGTTATGTAACCGTAAGGCAGTTACGTGGGCACCCCGAGACTATATAAGGGGGTGTCCGACAGTAATAAATTGCATTTCGCCGTCCATCATATTGGTGTAGTGTGCGTGTGTCCGGCAAGGTTGTAAGTGAGCCGTGGTCCCCGCCAGAACCAGGTCGCCAGCCTGCGTTGACCGCAGGTAACATGGGTTGCTGGTTCTGTTTGTTATCAATGCTGTGGTTGGTGTTGTTTGTTTGCCTGGTTACACACACCAGTAAAGAACTGTGATTCTTGTCCCCATACCTGTGCCTGAGAGCCCCTGAATTTTCGAAATTATAATAATTCACAGGAAGGGGGCTTGAATTCTCCGTTCCAAGGGAGGCTCCTCCTTCCTGAGCAGACACCTGTCGTTCAAACCTAGACACCATGAGATGATCATGACCATGTGATGACCATGACTGCGACCATGCCCATGAGATGATTATGACCATGAGAGGGCTGTGACCATCACATGACCATGACACAGCTATGAGGTGATCGAGATCATGAGCTGACCATGAGATGAACATGACACAACCATGGCCATGAGGTCATCATGGCCATGAGAAGACTGTGACCATCAGATGACCATGACGCAGCCATGATGATGGGATTGGGCCCATGGGAGGACCATGACTATGAGCATGAGGTGATTGTGATCAGGAGACCACCATAAACATGAGATGATGGTGCTCAGTAAATGACCATGACACAACTACGACTGTGGCCATGAGTTGACCACAGGATGAACATGACCATTTCACGACCATGAGCATTTCGTGACCATGATCGTGAGGTGATCAAGGTCATGAGGCGACCATGAGGTGACCATGAGGTGACCATGGCCATGGGGTCATAAAGACCATGAAATGAGCAAGAGATGTGTAGTGGTTTAGGGCAAATTTGGGAGGAAACCTCCTAGGGAGCCCTCCCTCCCCTCCCCAAACCAGTTCAGGAGAGACCTCCTCAGAGAGAAGTGGAAAGAAAAACCTGTTTATTAAAGCAGCAAAGCACTCCCCAGCACAATAAACTGAACAATACCAGATGACAAGAACTTCATGCTGCTCTGGAGAGATGACAAATTAGGAAAGAAGTCCCTCCTGTAGGTGGTTGCTCTGTTTTCAGTCCCTCTGGTGCTGGGAAAAGTTGATGTGCAGGGCAGATCTTGGTGGGTCCCAGGAGCAAGCTCCGCCTGGAGCCCCTGGGTCCTCAGTCCAGGGAGGTTTGAACAGTTCCAAAACAAGGCAAAAAAAAGGGAAAAAAAAGAAAAAAAGAGGAAGAAAGGAAAAAAAGAGGAAAAAGAAAACCAAAGCTTCTCTGCCTCAGCAAGCTACACTAACTAACTAAAAAGAAGAGAAAAAGAGAGAGGGAAAAAAACCCCTCTCCATCTCACGTCTGTATGTTGTTGACTCCCACTCTCAAGGCCAGCCTGGAGGAGGAAGGTTTCTGAAAACAAACTTCAAAACAAAGCTTCTGCCCCGCTTTTTACTCTCAGATCCAATATTAAAGGTACAGAGTGTAATATGCAGCATAAACCCAACAGACGATTGGGGATACAAACATCATAACATCACCCTAGGACACCCTTGGGCAACAGGTAACCAAAATTGTGGAATCTCTGAGGTTGGAAAAGACCTCCAAGATCATCCAGTATTCCTTGAGGCCCCAGAAGATAAGATGGAACATTAAAGATTTTCTGGGGTTGAAAGTCAACAAATCCCCTCTCCCCAAGGAATTCCCAATGTCTGTCTGTGTCCCGAGGGATGTTCCTGCCCCTGCACTCATCCAGGTGCCCACGGGGAGACAGGAAGATGTGGAGCCCCCCCAGTCACATGTCTTCCCAACATGGATCACCAGGACCACGGATCACCAGGGCTCTGCCCAACGGGGGTCACTGGGGATCATCCAACGCCGATCCTCCCACGGGGGATGGAGCTGGAGCAGCACACGAAGCTCTTCCTGCTCTCAGGGCACTCCCAGGGCTTCCCTTAGTGGCGCCTCCGTTGGTGTTTGGTCAAGTCAGATCTGTTTGAGAAGCTCTTCCCACACTCAGGACACTCGTAGGGCCTCTCCCCGGTGTGGATGCGCCGGTGGACAGTGAGGGTGGAGTTGTCCTTGAAGCCCTTCCCACAGTATGCGCAGCGGAAGGGCCTCTCCTCCGTGTGAATCCGCTGATGTTTCAGGCAATCAGAGCTGGTGTGAAACCTCTTCCCACACTCGGGACACTCGTAGGGCCTCTCCCCAGTGTGGATGCGCTGGTGGTATTTCAGGTGGGAGCTCTGTCCAAAGCTCTTACCACATTCCAAGCAGGTGTAGGGCCCTTCCCCAGCGTGGATCACCTGGTGCTGGATCAGGACAGAGCTGTCTCTGAAGCTCTTCCCACATTCCCCACACTTGTAGGGCTTTTCCCCAGTGTGGATCATCTGGTGTTGCCTAAGATGGCCCTTCTGGCTGAAGCTCATCCCACATTTCCCACACTCGTAGGGCTTTTCCCCAGTGTGGATCCTCTGGTGTTGCACCAGGTTGGAGCTCTGTCTGAAGCTCTTCCCACATTTCCCACACTCGTAGGGCTTTTCCCCAGTGTGGATCCTCTGGTGTTGCACCAGGTTGGAGCTCTGTCTGAAGCTCTTCCCACACTCCCCACACTCATAGGGCTTTTCCCCAGTGTGGATCCTCTGGTGTTGTGTAAGGGAGCCCTTCAGGCTGAAGCTCATCCCACATTCCCCACACTCGTGGGGCCGTTCCCCAGTGTGGATCCTCTGGTGCTTAATGAGGTAAGAGCTAGTGTTGAAGCTCTTCCCACATTCCCCACACTTGTAGGGCTTTTCCCCAGTGTGGATCCTCTGGTGTTGCACCAGGCTGGAGCTCTGGCTGAAGCTCTTCCCACACTCCCCACACTCATAGGGCCATTCCCCAGTGTGGATCACCTGGTGCTGGAGCAGCTGGGACCTGTACCTGAAACCCCTCCCACATTCCAAGCACTTGTGGGGCTTCTCCCCTCCATCAGGCTTCTCCTCCAGCTCTGAGCTCCGGCTGGATCTCCGGCCGCCCTCCCGGCACAGGGGGGGTCTTTCCTCCTCGCAGCTCCCTGGGATGGGTTTGCAGCCCCTCCTCCTGCCGGATCTCCGGGGCTTTTCCTCCTTCTCCATCCGGACACTCTTTGGGAATGAAAAATCCTGGTTTGGGGAAAAAACAAGAGGAGAGTGCCTTAGGCTGGGGGTTCCTCCTTGCCCAAGCTCATCTCAGGAAATCATTGGCAACCTTGAGTCGGTACGAATCTCCAAAACACCTAGATTCAGCCAAAAAGTCCTCCAAACATCAAGACACAGATCAAAAACTCACCAAATATCCAGACTCAGCCAAAACCTCTTCTAAACCATAAGGATGTCCTGCAAACGGGGGACCCCCAGGGAAGGAAGAAGACGAAAGTGTCTTTACAAACAGATGCTGGGAATCTGCTTGGACATAGGGCCAGGCACTTGGACAGAAGGAAGGGACAGAAGAATCCCTCAGTTCCAGAAAATGTTATTAACTGACAACACAGATTGCTGCTCAGCCAACGTCCTACTCAATTCATGAACTTCCAGAATAAGAACAAAGACTTAACAGAGCTGTGAATATCCCTGCCTAGACAGAAGTGGGGTGCATATTAAGGGGGGTATGTGGTAGGTGCATTGGGAAGTCTGTACCTCTCAAGTACTTCAGCCAGTGGGGAAAGGGAGAGGGAGATGCAGCCAGGAAAATTAGGATGAAAAGGAGGCTGCGTCCTCCAACAACTGGAGAGACCCCATGGGAAATGTCCCATGGCCTCTCCCTCTTTTTATGAATGAAATGACTTGTACAGGACTCCTCTGCCTTCTGGACACAAACCTCTGGTGATGGGAATTTTTCCACACACCTTGGGGCTGGTCTGGTATTCCTTCCACCGCCCGGGGCGGCGGGCAGTGAGTGGAGCTGAAGGTGCCTCACCCAGTTTGGGTGATCGGCTCCCTTGGGTGGCGCCGGCACCGGGGATTGACTGGGGACCCAAGAGTGTCCAGGAGACAGACGAGTGACAGATCAGGGGGGTCTGTGAAGAGTCTGCAGGGAGAGAGCACTGAAAATCTCATCAGGGAGGACACTGGGATCTTCAGGGAGGAAACATGGCAGGGCACCCATGCAGGGTGGAAAAGGGAAACCCAGGAAGGGGTCCCGGCAAAATGGATGATGATCCCAAAATATCTCTGAAGGGTCCCTTGGGAGAATGTTGAGGCAGTTTGCACATTCTCCCAGAGGTAATTAAGGACATGGACACCCAGGGGGGTAATTAGGGAAGTCAAGAAGGGATTTAGACAACAGGGGATGGATGGTGTTGGTGTGCTGGGAAGGGAAAGGGTGAAGGGGAGTGTGCAGGAATATGGTTGAGGCAAGAAGCAGAAGCAGGAATCGCTGTGGTAAGAAAATGGATGATGGAAAAGAGGAGGAAGATGGGAAAAGTGGATTCCACTTGCAAGGATCGAGATTATCCTGGAATGACTTTGTTTGGGGCGCTGCAGAAATGAATGGTTTTGCAGAAAGCTCAGCAGCTGTCAGAGGATGAGCACCCACAGGCACTCAGGGGGGCTGCAGGAGGGGCAGAAGAAGCCCCTGGAGCACTTGGTCACAAAGGCACAGAGGGGGAAGGCAAGAAGGGAGGAGGAAAAGGCCAAGGGGAAGGCCAAGGCCATGGCAGAGTTTCTACAGCCCCTGAGGGATCAAGCCCAGGGCCCAAGGGGGCCCCAGCACCCAGGGCACCGGCTCGGCCACAAGGACCTGGCAGAGGCATTGCCCTCCTGGGCAGGGGAGAGCCGACCCAAACAGCCCCTGGGAAGGAATCAGGCTTCCATCTGCAGGGCACAAGGACACTGCAAGCACAGACAGCTGCACCCTCACCAGGAGCATGTCCACCCCTGCAGGGACATGGATTGGGAGGGGTGGCAGAGCTCCCATCACAGCAGGGACCCACCGCACTGGAGCCCTTGAGAACATTCAGGGTGGCTCTGCATCGACAGGAGGCCTTTCCTCACAGACACAGGGGCCTCTCCATCCACTCTCAATCTCAGACCTAAGGGGGGGAAAATGCCAAAAATGTCTTTGATTATTCAGGGGGTAAGTGGGAATGAGGAGCAGCTGTGTTTTATTCAACCACTATTAGCAGATGTGGGGATGGGATGGAAATGCAGGAATTTTCATTTGCTCCTAAATGTGATTGTTATTTACTAGGAAGGGATTTGATGGCAAAATTGGGAATGCAAATTAATATTGTCAAAGGTGATACACAGGCTAGTTCTCCTGGCAAGGCCCAAGCTGAAGTGAACCCAGAAGTGTGGGCAGCCCAGGGAAATTGGGAAAATCAGATCCCCAGCCTCTCCAAATTCCTCTGAAGCAACCAGGACAAGTGGGGTCTAAAAGCAATACCCCATTCCAAGGGAGGGAAGGAAGGGCTTACAGCCTGGTATTGAGCCCCTGGGAAAGGCAGGGCTTTTGGAGCCAGGGCTCTCTCCCTGGAATGCTCCTGTGCTGCCCGGCAAGAAGTCAGATGGAATCCACAGAATGGTGCAGGACCTAAGAACAATAAACGAGATTCTGAAACCCAGGCACCCCACAGTCTCAGATCCTGACACCATCTGGAACCAGGTTCCCTCCTCACACCGCTCCCATTCAGTCCTTGATGGAAAAGATGCTTTCTGGGGATGCCCACTCACACAGGATGGGGAACAGGGTTTGGCCTTGGAGTGGGAACAAGAGGAAGAAGGGAAAATGGGAAAGACATGGAGGGTCCTGCTGCAGGGATGCAGGGAAGCACCAGCCTTATTGGGGCAAGCCTTGCAGAAAACATCCAAAGTATTTACCTCACCCCCAGGGATTGGGTTAATGCAGGATGTGGATGACTCCAGCTCCAGTCAGGAGAACAAGAAGAAGTGGAAGAAGAAGCCTCTGTGAAATGGCTCAGCTTTCAGGCTAAAAAGCATCTTGGAGTATTTGAAAAAAAAAATGCGCAAATGGTGGAGAAAAAAAATTAGGGACATATATTGACTGAAGGTTTCTGGTGTATTGACCCAGAGAGGGCCCAAGGAATCTCAGAAGTAACATTACACAGGACTAAAAAGGAGCTGTGAGGATTCTGAGGATTCTGAGGATTAACAGGGAATTGCAGGACCTGCACTGAGGATTCTCTGCTTCAGCCAGAACATTGTGTGACTTTGTAACCCCAGACAGCCTCAGTGTTATGGTATGGACACGAGAAAGAGAACAAAGCTGGAGAAAATAAAAACCCAAACTGATTGATGTCCCAGCCATGGCTCTCCCAGGCTCAGCAAAGGAACTGGAATTGCCTGTGAATGTCAACCAGGCCACGACTGCCCCTGCAATGAAGGCAAGGGAGCAGCAGCCAGGGCTCCACCCCGGGGGAAGCCCCTGTGCCTGCCCACAGATCCTCTGCTGGAATGCTCTGCCTGGGCACCCTCCCTTGGCATCTCCAGGCACTGCGGGCCAATCCTTGCTGCCACTGCTGCAGCTTCAGTGCTTTCTGTGCCTGCACTCGCCACAGGGGCTGGGGAGACAACGGGACAATTCCACTCTGGGGCTCAGGCAGACTCACACACGGGGCTGGGTGGGATTAGATGGTTGGAAAAGAGACCGACTTTAAAATTGGTTTTTATTTGATTTCTCCACTCAGGCTGGGTTGGCCTTTGCCCTGGGGAAAGGAATTTTAAAGGTTTTATTTTAAGGGATGTTACACCACTCAACAGAGATGAGTTGAACATCTCACCAGACTGGGAAGAGCCCAAAAGATCCCCACAGGGAGAACGACCATCAACAAAACATCAACGACCATCAGCAAACAGCAACCAACACCCACCCCAGACACTGCCCCTGGAAGAGCTGCAGACACCTGGTCTGGAAAAGGCTGAGAAGGAAATCCAGGAGTGCAGACCTAATTAACATCAGAGGCAAAGGAATCCGGGTCCAACAAGAAATGAAATACTGAGACCTTCCCAACTTGGAAGCAATGAACATCAAACCAATGGATTTCTATGAGTTCAGACTGTAAAAAGTTTAGGAAAATTCCAGTAAAACTCACATGTCATGGAATGATTTTCTCTGCACACCAGGCTATGTGTGGACGAAATGATTTCTGTTGCCCATCCTGGCCAGAATCAAGTAATGCCTTGACTCTGTAACACTAAAGATATTGTTGGAGAGTTTTTGTTTTTCCCACACTTCCTGTGACAAGATGACAGCATTAGAATATTTTTTTTGTAATACACCTACTTTTATATTGTGAGGTTGGAGCCAGGGGATGTTCGAATCTATTCTTAGTCCTAGAAGAAGAAGAAGTAGAAAAACCTTGATTGCTTTGGAATGTTTTTGTGTGTGTTTGTGTGTGGCTCTCAGTGATCACACAATTTTGGTATGGGTTTTTCAAAGTTCACCTTTAGGCTGCATTTTGCAAAACTAGAAGAGCTTTAAAGGTGACCCTTAAACACATACACAGTTAATAAAATATTGTTAAAGACAAAATGCAGATTGTGTGCGGGGCCACATGTGAGTCATTCAATGGCTGCTCTGGAAGAGAAGCTTCCTCCCAGGCAGTCAGGAGAGGAGCTTAAGAAATGCAAATTAACACTGCTGGGGAAAGTGTGCACAATGCACCAGGGGCTTCTTGCCTGGGGCAGGAATTGGGCTGATTCCCTCTGTCCCTCAGCCCGAGCTCTGCCTGCTTACAAAGACAGAATTTGCATGGCTAAAGGCAGAGCCCAGAGTGAGGATCTCTGACTCTGCAACAGAAATGGGTTAAATTGCAAAGGAAAACATCAAACGGAGACTGTTATGACAACTTCACGTAAAAAAGTGTGTGGGTGTGGGGGAATCATCCGTCGACCCACTCTAACATGTGCGAGCATTGTCTATGTTATACAGGGTGTATCAGACCTCTGGGTGTTTTTAGCTACCGCAAGTTCACCGAGATCAATCGGAAATCAAAATATAACATTTAATCAGAGAAAAGCGGTCAATTGACGCACCCCACGCAGGAGGGAGCGCTTCAAAAACGGCGAAAAGATGAACGGCCACCAGAACAAATCCTACAACACCAGGGACCAGCTCCTGGGAACCCGAACGAATTCATATCAGGAGCCAGAGAACCCAGTGATCATTTCAATGGCATAATTGAAACGGCTACAAAAGCACAGCAAATAAAATCACTGACAATAATCCCAAAACCAAAGAGGACCCAGGAAGAAAAAACAGAGCCAATGAGTGAATCTGCTTGGAGATAGGGCCAGGGACTTGGAGATAAGGAAGGAACGGGAGAAAGCATCAGTTTCAGAAAATGTTACTCATTGACACGGACTGCTGCTCAGCCAAGATCCTGCTAAATTCCTGAACATGGAGAAGAAGAACAAAGCCTGAACGGAGCCAGGAACATCGGATGTTATACAAAAGGGGGGTGCATATTAACGAGGACCTGCAGCAGGCGGATCGGGAAGTCTGAACTTTCCAAGGAACTTCGCCAGCGGGCAAAGGGAGAGGCAGCCAGGAAAAGTAGGATAAAAAGGAGGCCGCGGACTACAATTGGAGAGACCGCATGGCAAATGCCGCATGGCCTCTGCCTTTGTTCAGCAATAAAGTCACTTTTACAGGACTCCTCTGTCTCCTTCGGGCACACAAATCTCTGGCCATGCGAATTTTCCTGCACAGGTCCGGGGACAGCGCAGCCACCTCCGTCCTACCCACAGGAACCGGGACGAGGCAGCGCTGCTCCGGCACCGGCTCCTGCCCAGGCACCCGCGGGAAGGAGACCGCGGGCAGCCGCTCCCGCAGCGCCCTCAGGGCACGGGGAACACGGCGCGGACACGGCACAACCCAGCCACAGCCAGAGCCCCCTGCCGCCCCCTCCGCCCGCAGCCAGCCCCGAGCCCCGGCACAACCCAGCGCGGCTCTCACCTGCGCCGGGGCCGCCTCCGAGCTCCGCCGCCGCCTCCCTGGGCTCCGGCCGCTGCCGCCGCTGCCGGGCCCGCACAGACGCTCCGGCAATGGCGCAGGGGACCGGGACGCGGGCTTGTCCCCGCTCTGCTCTGCCCAATCAGCGCGCAGAGAGAGCCAGGAGTGACGGCAGAGCCAGCCAATCGCGACGAGTGGCGGGCTCTGCACACGGCACAACCTCTCAGGCCCCGCCCCCGGGCTGTCTGAGGGCAAAGCCGCAGATCAGGAACCGCCCTGGGACCGGCCCGGGCCCCAGCCGGGATTGAGCTCAAAACACAAACAAAGTTCTCCGCACCTCCCGGACCGCCTTGCCCAGCCCTGCGTGCTGAGTGCCTCCGACTCGGGGGGAAGCCCTGAAGCCTCACTTCTCCTACCCCCTAACTAGGAGCATCAGTTCATCACTTTGATTTCCCCGAAAAAGGGAAAACTGCCCCAAACCCCTGTCGATGAGTGGAGGAGGGGAGAGATTTCTGGCAGAAAACTCCAAAAATTCAGAGCACGCTAATGAGAAGTAAATGAGACCCTTCAAATCAGCCTGCCCTCACGCCTCCCTCCTTCCAGCTCCACCTCCTACCCCGGCAGAGCAGGGAGACAGGGAATGGGGCCATGGTCAGTTCGTGCCCCGGGGCTTTTCCAGCTGCTCAGGGACAGGAGCTGTTCCCCTGCTGCATCCTGGGCTCCCTCCCACAGCAGAGTTCTCCAGGAACTCCTTCAAGCTCAGCCCATCCCATGGGGAACAGCCCCCTCAAGCTGCTGCAGCGTGGGTCACTCTGCCACAGGCTCAGCCCTTCAAGGACAGGCTGCTCCAGCGGGGGCCCCTCTGCCCGCAGGTGTCCCCCGGGGTCACAGCCTCCTGTCACGCATTGCCCTGCTCTGCCATGGGCTCCTCCAGGGGCTCTGGGGGGATCTCTGCATCCCCGTGGATCTCAGCATGCGGCACCTCAGTCTTTGGAGGCACCACGGATTGGCTCTGCTGGACACGGAGGAAGCTTCTGGCAGCTTCTCTCAAAAGCCAGCCCTGAACACCCCCTGCTACCAAAACGAGGCCCTGCAATACCAGTACAGCTCCAAAAATGGGGTCCCAGATGTACAGGAGCTCAGGTTAACCCAAAATTGGGATGGAGATTTCCAGGGGGTCAGGGGTGCACAAAAAATGAGGCCCCAGCTGAGGGTGTTCTCTCTTGGCTGAGCGCTGCCCGAGGGCTGGGGCTGCCCCACGGGGGGACACCCTCCTCCAGCCGGGATGTCCTGCACACGGGGGATGCCCACAAGACCCTCAGAAACCCCGGGGCTGGGCTGGCCCTGCCTGGGTGCCAGGAGCCACTGATGAATATGAGGACCCAATAATTGATTGCCAATTAGATAAACTTTATTAAAGTTGACAGGCAATGAGTTATTAGATCTGGGATAGCTTATCTAAAATCCGGTCTCTTTTAACCATCCTCTGAGTTTTAACTAATTTCAGCAAAGCTTATTTTTTCCAGCTAAATCAGCAATATATTGTTGTCTATAACCTTAGCTTTTTAAAGTCTTCAAAATTAGTGTCTCAATAATAGCAATAACAAGAATTCATAGTGGTAATAAAAACCCTGCCAGACTTATACCAGGTTTGCATGTCCAGGTGTTGGCGAGGAGGGCTCGAGGAGTACCTTCTGTGAGAGGCTGCTGGAAGCAGCTGCTCCTCCATGTCCCACAGAGGCAACGCCAGCCGGCTCCAGGACGGACCGGCCACAGACCAAGGCTGGGCCAGGCAGAAATGGTGGGAACACCTTTGGGATAACAGATTTGAGAAAATCATTTATGGTGTAGTTGTGACTGTGACCAGGGAAGAGCAGGGGGAGAACATGGGAGAGGAACAACTCTGCACACACCAGGGCAGGGCAGGAGGAGGGGCAGGAGCTGCTGCAGCTGCTGGAGCTGATTGCCCTGAGATTCTGTGGTGCAGTCCCTGCTGAGGCAGCTGGGCCCCTGCAGCCCATGGAGGGCACCGAGTGCACAGATGCACCTGCAGCGCCTGCAGGAGCCCGTGCCAGAGCAGGGGGATGCCTGAGTGGAGGCTGTGACCCCATGAGAAACCTGTGCTGGAGCAGGGACCTGGCAGGGACCTGCAAACCCATGGAGAGAGGAGCCCACGCTGGAGCAGGGTCCTGGTAGGACTTGTGAGCCCATGGAAGAGTGACCCACGCTGCAGCAGTTTGTGAAGAACTGCTGTCCAGGAGATGAACTCATGTTGGAGAAGTTCATGCAGAAGTGTCCCTGGGAAGGACTCCTGGCACAGCAGGGGAACAACTCCTCTCCCTGTGCAGCAGGAGAAAAGATGTGATGAACTGACCAGAAGCCCCATTCCCTGTCTCCCTGCACCCACTGGGGGAGCAGGGAGAGCTGGGAAGGAGAGAGGGAGGGGCAGAAGGTGTTTTTAAAGCTTTATTTTACTTCTCACTATCCTGCTCTGATTTTGATAGCATTAAATTCAATTAATGTCTCTAATTTCAAACCTGCTTTGCCCATGATGGCATGTGCTGAGTGATCTGTCCCAGTCCTTATCTCAAGCCGTGAAAGCTTCATTCTGTTTTCTCTCTCCTGTCCATCTCTGGAGGGGAGTGAGAGAGCAGCTTTGGTGGGTGCCTGGCATCCAGCCAGGGTACACTGACTGCACTTCCTCTCCTTCATTCTGTCTTTCTTTCCAGAGGTCCCAGTGCAGAGGTTGAGTGGGGCTTGGAGGGAGGGAGTGAAGGTGGCGGGGAGTAGCGGGGACAGGAGGCACAGGGATGTGGGACAGGCATCAGAGGGGCGCAGGCAGCTGGCAGGGGGCAAGGCCTGTCCCCCTGGCCCTGCAGCAGCCCCGTGCCCTGCCCAAGGCGCTCCCAGCAGGGGCTGGGCCCCAGAGGCAGGGGCAGAGCCCAGTCCCGGGGGCGGCGTTTCTGCCCCGACCCCCGTCCAGCCCAGCCTCCCCCGTGTGCGCAGTGACCGCTGGCACGGGCTGCACTGGGCAGCGTGACCTGCTGGGGACATTGAGAGCTGCCCCCACGGTGACACTGCCCTTGGGATTTCACAGGCACCAAACAAATCACAGCCAGCCCTGCCCCTTGTCATGTCCCAGGCACTCGAGAGCATCACAGCCAGCCCTGCTCCTTGTGATGTCAATGGCCCTACGAGTGTATCAAATTTGGGAAGAGCTTTTCCAGGAACTCTCACTTGACCCAACACCAACGGAGGCACCACTAAGGGAAGCTCTGCAAGTGCCCTGAGTGTGGGAAGAGCTTCGTGCTCTGCTTCAGCTCCATCCCCCATGGGAGGATCCGCGCTGGATGAACCCCAGGGACCCCAGGTGGGCACAGCCCCAGTGATCTGTACTGCCAGTGATCCATGTTGGGAAGACACCTGGCTGGGGACTCCACTGCCTAATGGCTCCCCCAGACCTTGATTTTCTTTTAATTTCTCTTTATCCTTTCAAAACACCCAAAACCAGGATAAAAATAAAGATGTTGAACTAAAACACTGATGGGGACATGGTGTGTACATGGCCATGGACAGGGACATGGGGGAATCCTGCAGGGGATGTGGGGGATGCTGGGTGGGAGGGAGTTGAGGGTTCCTGGCAGGGACTTGGGGCTGCTCAGGGCTTTGGGCTCCCCAGGCCAAGCGGCTCCAGCTCTGCTGGGAGACCCTGGCAGAGGTTCTGGGGCAGCTGATCAAGGACCTCCTGCTCTGGAACTGCCCATGTCCCACCATCTTGGTTCCCGGTGTCCCCTGTCCAGGGTCCCCCCCCCCCCTAATGCTGTGACTCCCCTTTGCCCCTGGCCCGTTCCCGTATCACCCCACTCCCAGTCCTGTCCTGCTCCCATCCCAGCTTGGATCCCATTCCTGGTCTCATTCCCTGTCCCTGTTCCGTATTCTCTGTCTGGCTGCCATTCTCATATTTTCAGTCCAATATTTCCTGTCCTGTTCCCATTTTCATATTTCTGGTCCCTTTACTTTGCTGGGCCTCCTGCCACACCCGCATTTTCATTGCTATATTCCCTGTCCTGTTCCCATATTCCCAGTCCTGTTCCTGTATTCCCGTTTCTGATCCCGGTCCCACTTTCTTAATTGTCATCCCACATTCTGTCTATGCTTGCTGCTTCCATATTCCCTGTCCCGTTCCTATATTCCTATTCGGGCCCCATTCCAGGTCCGTGTCCGTATTCCCGGTCACTATCCTCATTCCCGATTCTTTCCCAAGTCCCTTTGTCGTATTTTGAATCCCACTCCCGGTCTTGGTCCCCGTTCTCGGTCTCTGTCCCTGGTCCCATTCCCTGTTCTCGGTCCCTGTCCCTATTCCTGGTACGATTCTCAGTCCCTGCCCGCAATTCCCGGTCCCACTCCGCGTCGTTGTCCCCATTCCGGGCTCCGGGCCCGTATTTCCGGTCCCATTGTTGGTCTCGGCCCCGTAGTACCGCTCCCTGTCTCCATTCCCGCTCCCTGTCCCCATTCCCGCTCCCTGTTCCCCTTCCCGCTCCTATTCCCGGTCCCTGTCCCCATTCCCGGTCCCTGTCCCCATTCCCGCACCCTGTCCCCTCTCACCGGACGCCGCCGCCATCACTCCGGCCCCCCCCGCCCTCACCTGACCGGGGAAACCCCACGCTGCTCCCGCCCACCAATCACAGAGCGCGATCGCTCCTCTATTTGCATAACCACACCCCCTGGTTTGGCCCCGCCCAGCGCCGGCTGCAGCCGCGTCCGGGCGCTGTTTCCTCCCAGTTCCCTCCCAGCGCTCCCAGTAAGAGCCAGACTGGGAGGGAAAGCGCTCCCAGTTCCTTCCCGCTGCTCCCAGGATCGCTCCCAGTGCCCCGTGGCTTCTTTTGGGTGTCGGCACCGCCCGGGCCGGGCTGGGAGCGGAGAAGGAGCGGGAGGAAGAGGAGGGACAGAGGAGGAGGAGAAGGAAAGGGAAAGAGAAAGAAGCGGCAGGAAGAGGAGAAGCAGGAACAGGAGGGAGAGAGGAGGAGGAAGAGAAAGGGAAGGAATAGGAGGAAGAGCAGCAGCAGGAACAGCACGTGGTTCTCCGCTCGCCCGCTCCAGCCGCATCTCCCCCGGCTCCGGCAGCATCGCCCCCTCCGGAACCCGCAGGTGAGCGGGGAGGGGGAGCTCACCCCAAATCCATCGGGGGGTCTCCGGGAGAGTTATTTTTCAGGGCAGGGGATGTTTGGATACTGCAGGACCCCAAAGCCGAGCTGGAAACGCCCCTGGAGGGATCCTGGAGGGTCCCACGTGGCGATGGCCCGGTCCCGGCGGGCAGAGGGGCGATATCGGGATTGGGGATCTCCGGGAGAGCCGGGGGGGAACGCGGGAGCCCCGGAGCGGGGAGAGCGCAGAGGGGCGATCCCGGAGCTGCGGTAGCCTCGGCAGCCTGGAGGGGTGGGGGAGCCTGGAGATGAGCGGGGTCCGGGCCCCCCGAGGCTGAAAGGGGCGCTGACTTCTGCAGCTGCACTTGGGCAGTGGGACCATCAAACCCAAAGTGCTCAGTCCGTGTTTTTCCCCTCAAACCAGGATTTCCCACTCCCAGACCTTGGTCCGTTGCAGAACGAGTAGGCTGCGAGGAAGAGGAAGATGTCCCGGGAGCCTGAGGCAGGTGAGGAGGAAGTCACTGCCCCTTTCCCCCTCTCTCCTGCTCCATCTCCCAGCCCAGCCTGGCCCCCAGCTGCAGGACAACCCCACTGGCCATGCTGTCCTGCCAGGGATGCATTGGGGCAACTCTCTTTCCCCTTCCCTATGGCACGGAGGCAAATCCCATCCTCTGCTTGTCCTTCCTCCCCAGACAAGGAGCTGAGCATGGAGACCAGGGAGGACAAATCCCCACAGCAGAACCTCGTGGAAGAGGCCGTTTTGAGCGGCTCCATGGTGCAGGAATCCAACGGGGAGGAAAAGCCCCGGAGATCCCGCATGAGGAGGGGCTGCAAACGCAGATCTCGGGGATCCGAGGAGGAAAGACCCACCCTGGGCCAGGGAGGCGGCTGAAGCTCAGAGCTGGGGGTCCATGAGCAGCTTCAGGATGGGGAGAAGCCCCACAAGTGCTCAAAATGTGTGAAGAGCTTCAGCTGGAGATCCTCCCTGATCACACACCAGACCAGCCACACCGGGGAGAGGCCCTTTGAGTGTGGGGAGTGTGGGAAGAGCTTCACTCAGAGCTCCCATCTGACTGTCCACCAGAGGAGCCACATTGGGGAAAGGCCCTATGAGTGTGACCAGTGCAGAAAGACCTATCTGACCAGCTCTGATCTCCTCCTGCACCAGTGGATTCACACGGATGAGAGGCCCTTCTGCTGCCCCGACTGCAGGAAGGGCTTCAGGTACAACTCCACCCTCGTCAGCCACTGGCGCATCCACACCGGGGAGAGGCCCTACGAGTGTCCTGAGTGTGGGAAGAGCTTCTCCAGGAGCTCTCACTTGACCAGACACCAACGGAGGCACCACTAAGGGAAGCCCTGCGAGTGCCCCGAGTGCAGGAAGAGCTTCGTGCGCTGCTCCAGCTCCATCCCCCATGGGAAGATCCGCACTGGATGATCCCCAGTGACCCTGGTGGGCAGAGCCCCGGTGATCCGTGGTGCCGGTGATCCGTGTTGGGAAGACACCTGGCTGGGGACTCCACATCCTCCTGGCTCCCCATGGGCACCTGGACACATCCACAAACCAACATCAGACATCCATTGTGGAAAGCGGATTTGTCCACTTCTGATCTCAGAAAAATCTCACTTTTTGCATCTTCTGGTGCCATCAAGCAACACTGGATGTCCTTGGAGGTCTTCTCCAACATAAATCCATCATTTCAATTCTCTCAGGGACACGGGCATCTTCCACAGAAAACAGGGACGGACTGGGTTAAACCCCACTATTGTGGAGACAGTGGGGTGGAAACAGCTCCCAAAAAAGGTTCTTCCCACTCACCCAAGCACATGGATGCTCTGCCAGCAGGAACACATAAATCCTTTTGTTTTGGCCTTGAAATGAAAAGGTTTCTGTTCATCCCTTTGAAAGCCCTGAAATTGGACTAAAAATAAAGACGTTGAACTAAGGCATGGATGGGGACATGTTGGGGACAATGCCATGGGTGGGGCCATGAGGGAACATGGGCATGGGTGGGGACACTGGGGACATGAACTGGGGCAGCAGCATCAGCAGCAGCATCAATGCCACCACCATCAATGCCACAACAGTGCCACCAGCACCTTCATCTCGGCCATGGCCAAGCGCTGCCCGATGCAGTTCCTGCCACCACGTCCCTACTGTCACCACCGTGGTGTCCCACCGAAAGTCAGCCCCACCAGGGTGGACAGGGAACTTGTTCTGCTGGGGACAAGTGGCATGGAAGCGAGTGACAGCCACCAGAGTGTCCCAGGGCCACTGCACTCAAGGGACCCCAACCAGCCCTGGGGACAGGGCAAGGGTCAGTGTCACCTGTGGGGTCACATGGCCCTGCAGTGGGTGTCACCAAAGGTGTCCTGGTGGCAGCATCCCAACAGCTGTGGTGACATTGTCCCCCGATGAGCATCCTGGTGACATTGTGTCCCCTCCCTCCATATGTCTCCAGCCCCTGCCGTGGCTCCATCACCCCTCTGTGTGTGCCTGTCCCTGTCCCCTGTGTCCCTGTCCCTCGCCCCCAGTGGGGCCACAGTCCCTGAGGTCCCAGGCCCTGTACTGCAGGGTGTCCCCATGTTCTGCAGGGTGTCCCCCTGTCCCTCAGGATGTTCCTGTGGCTGCTCCTGACCCTGAGCATCTTCACCCATCCTGTCACAGGTAGGGACATCCCACGACACCCTGTGACACTCCATGACATCCCATGACACCCTTAGTCCTTTGATTTTGGGTCCTTCTTCCCCCCCATTTTGGGTCTTTTCCCCCTGTTTTAGGTCCCTTTGCCCTATTTTGGATCTCTTGCCTCATTTCCCATCCTTTCCCCCAATTTTGGGTGCCCTTCCCTTGACTTTGACACATTTTTGGGTGCATCCCTTCTCCTCCAACCCTCACTCCCCACCCCCTGTCCCCCCAGGCGTGTCCCCAGCTGTGTCCCCAACTGTCCCCATGTACCCCATGGACTCGGTGCTCACCATCCTGGATGCCCTCAAGTCCTCAGCCCAGGACTGTGGATCTCCTCTTCCAGGAGATCTAGAGCCGGTCCGGGTTCCTGGGGACATTGGTGGCAGCGGGGTGGGTGGCCTGGTGAGGTTGGTGGGAGGGGGCTTGGGGTCATCTTGGGACTGACCATGGGTCTTGTCCACTCTGCAGTGAGGAGCAGCCCCAGCTGGGGAGCCTGGGATGGAGGGGCCAAGGAGAGGTTGGATTCTGATCCAGATGGGCACCAGAGCCACAGATTCCAGCTGGACTCTGGTCTGGATGGCTCCTGGCCCTGCAGGCTCCCAGCCTGGCCAGCCCCCAGCCCAGATGGCCACCAATCTGGCCACATCCTGGCCCACCCCACTGGCCCACCAGCCCATCCCAGTAGTCCCAACCCCAAAACCCCCCAAAATAAACCAAACTCCAGACCATCAGTTCCAGGTGGTCCCTGCAGAGTGAGGGGGAAACTGAGGGCTGGGGGTGTCTGGGGTGACAGGAAAGGACTTCATGGCCCACCCTGGAGACCCCCAAATAAGCACCCACTCCCCAAATTGTCTCTGCAGCATCCTGGGACCCTCAGCTGTCACATCCAGGGGACTCCAGGAGCCACCGTGACCCCACAGTCCCTTCCAGGGGTGACCCGCGGTGTCTGCCCAGTGTCACCACCGTGTCCCAGTAGGAGAAGTGACATCACCTCCCAGAGGAGGAGGAGGAAGAGGAAGAGGAAAAGGAAGAGGAGGAGGAGGAGGAGGAGGAGGAGGAGGAGGAGGAGGAGGAGGAGGAGGAGGAGGAGGAGAAGGAGGAAGAGGTGAGGGTGTGACTCAAACTCCTGCCTGCTCACATTGGGAATCCCCTACAGGAACCGGGGCCGAGTGTGGGCGCAGCAGCGGAGGTACCTTGGGGGACTGGGGGTGAGGACACAGGGACAGTCCCCAAAGTCCCCAAGGTCCCCTCGGGGGATGCGGCGTGCAGGGGGTGCAAGGTAGCAGAGCATCCTCAGTGGGATGTGGGGGGTGGAAGTAGTGGGGGTGACCCCAAAAATGCTGTCACTCCCCCACATTGGGGCGCTGGTGACAAGTTGGGTTAGTGCAGACACAACCTCCACATTTAGAGTGGGAATACTTACAGGGTCTCCCACCTCTTAATTTGACTGATCCTGAAATAACTTGGGAATATGGAAACAGCGAGCGGAGAGAGAATATGGGATGGGGATTTGTAGTAAAGCACCCCACACCTGAGGAAGTGTTTTCCATATAGGGAAAGGTTTGACTCACATCTTGTATTTCTTATAAGGTAAAGGACGAAGAAACTTCTTTGCTGTCCTGACAGTAATTGGCTCAATGCCAGGAGAAGCACCTGTTGGACTTTGTTGCTGTTCTTCAAATCCTGTACCTCTTTCTATTAGCAGTTTGCCAGTGGAACACTCTTCGATCGTTAAGTAGATAAGAGAGAGAACAAAGGGGCTTGGGGCATTTTTGAGGTGTTGTAGCAGGTGTATGGGACCTGTCCCTATACTGAGCTTGGCTTTGTTCTTTGTTTTGTATTATTTTCTTTCTTTTATTAAACCTTTTTGATTTTTCAAGACATACTCGACCATGCTGTCTGGCTAATTGATTTAAACCATTTCTCTGCAAGGGCCGGACCATCAGAGGTACTGGGAACTCCAACAGGGATCAGTGTTCCAAAGCGTTGCAGTGAAACACATTGGGGGCTGCGAGCTCTGCAGCTGGGCCTCCCCTGGGCTGCTGCGGCCCAGGGCCCAAAGGCTGGAGCTGCAGCCTTGCTCCTGTCTCAGGAACAGGAGCCTCCTGCAGGCCCGTGTCCCCTCCATGTCCCCGGCAGGAGGGAGGGGTCTGAGGCACAGGGGATGCTGGCAGGAGGGGCTGCTCTGGCCAGCTGGGGGCCTCTGAGAAATGCCCAAAGCCTTGTGCTCTCTGCAGCTGGCCCAGGAGAGCAGCAGGGCTGAAGGGTTCGTGTGCCACAGCCAGCCCGAGCTGGGGAGCCCTCAGGGCCCCATGCCAGAGGCGGCCCTGGGGAATGGCACCGGGAATGGGGACTGGGAATGGGAATAATACTCGGAATGGGGACAGGGACCAAGAATTGGACCAGGAATAGCGGACTGGGACTAGGAATGGAGAGAGGGACCGGCAATGAGGACAGGGATTGGGAATGGGGATGCGGTCCAGGAATGGGATGGGGAATATTAACAAGGACCTAGAATGGGACTGCAAATGGGGACAGGAATAAGAATATGGACAGAGACCAGGAATGGGACTGTAAATACGAGACAGGAACTTAGAATGATACATAGAATGGGGACAGGGACCAAGACTGGGCCCAGGAATACTGGACTGGGAATGGGACCAGGAATACCGGAGTATTCCAGGAAATACGGTAATACAGGAATATGGGAAGGGAGAAGGGAATATGGAAACAGGACCGAAAACATGGAAACAGAAACCGGGAAGAGAATA
Organism: Phylloscopus whistleri; assembly: GCA_017589585.1. Taxonomy (NCBI): domain Eukaryota; kingdom Metazoa; phylum Chordata; class Aves; order Passeriformes; family Phylloscopidae; genus Phylloscopus; species Phylloscopus whistleri. The sequence goes on along the minus strand of JADMLD010001268.1, from coordinate 5,443 downwards.
TGGGATATGGATTAGGAAGATGGGACCAGGATTGGAAAAAGGAATATGGGAACGGGACGGGGAATACAGCAATGGAAATGTGGGAGCTGCAGCGGGACCAGGAATATGAGAATGGGAACAGGGCAAGGAATATGGGACTGAGAATATGGGAACAGCAACCAGAGAATACTGGACAGGCACAGGGAATGAGACTGGGAATGGGACCCGGACTGGGATGGGAGCAGGAGAGGACCATGAGTGGAATGACACAGGAACAGGTGGGGGACAGGGGTAGTGACAGTGGGGAGCGCAGGATCCTAGACAGTGGACACTGGGAGCCGTGACGGGGGGACATGGGGAGAGTTGTGAGGCAGGAGGTCCTTGATCAGCTGCCCCAGAACCTCTGCCAGGGTCTCCCAGTGCAGCCGGAGCTGCTCAGCCTGGGGAACATTAAGCCCTGAGCAAGCCCCAAGTCCCTGCCAGGAACCCTCAACTCCCTCGAACGCAGCATCCCCCACATCCCCTGCAAGATACCCCTATGTCCCCATCCATGTCTTTGATCAAAATCTCTATTTTTACCCTGGTTTTGGGTGTTTGAGAGAAATGAAAGGAAAATCCTGGCAAGTGGAACCAGGAGGCTGTGGAGTCCCCAGCCAGGTGTCTTCCCAACACGGATCACCGGCACCATGGATCACTGGGGCTCTCCCTACTGGGGGTCACTGGGGATCATCCAGTGCAGATGCTCCCACGGGGGATGGAGCTGGAGCAGCGCACGAAGCTCTTCCTGCACTTGGGGCACTCACAGGGCTTCCCTTAGTGGTGCCTCCGTTGGTGTCTGGTCAAGGCTGAGCTGTGTGAGAAGCTCTTCCCACACTCAGGACACTTGTAGGGCCTCTCCCCAGTGTGGACGCGCTGGTGGCTGTCAAGTTGGGAGTATCGCTTGAAGCCCATCCTGCAGTCAGGGCAGCGGAAGGGATTCTCATCTGTGTGAATCCGCTGGTGCACGAGGAGATGGGAGCTGGTATGAAACCTCTTCCTGCACTGGTCACACTCATAGGGCCTCTCCCCAGTGTGGCTCCTCTGGTGACAACCAGGGTGGATCTCTGGCGGAAGGTCTTCCCACACTTCGGGCCGTTCCCCTGTGTGGCTCCTCTGGTGGACAGTCAGATGGGAGCTTGATCTGAAGCTCTTCCCACACTCAGGACACTCGTAGGTCTCTCCCCAGTGTGGATGCGCCGGTGCTTGATGAGGGTGCAGTTTTGTTTGAAGCCCATCCCGCAGTCGGGGCAGCGGAAGGGCCTCTCATCCGTGTGAATCCGCTGATGCAGGAGGAGATTGGAGCTGCTCTGAAACCTCTTCCTGCACTGGTCACACTCGTAGGGCCTCTCCCCGGTGTGGGTCCTCTGGTGTGTGATGAGGTCGGAGCTACACCTGTACCTCTTCCCACACTCCCCACACTCGTAGGGCCGTTCCCCTGTGTGGATCCTCTGGTGGGCAGTCAGGCTGGAGCTCTGGCTGAAGCTCTTCCCACACTCAGGACACTCATAGGGCCTTTCCCCACTGTGGATGCGCTGGTGGTTGATAAGGTGGGAGTTTTGTTTGAAGCCTATCCCGCAGTTGGGGCAGCGGAAGGGCCTCTCATCCGTGTGAATCCGCTGATGCAGGAGGAGATTGGAGCTGCTCTGAAACCTCTTCCTGCACTGGTCACACTCGTAGGGCCTCTCCCCGGTGTGGGTCCTCTGGTGTGTGATGAGGTCGGAGCTACACCTGTACCTCTTCCCACACTCCCCACACTCGTAGGGCCATTCCCCTGTGTGGATCCTGTGGTGGGCAGTCAGGCTGGAGCTCTGGCTGAAGCTCTTCCCACACTCAGGACACTCATAGGGCCTCTCCCCACTGTGGATGCGCTGGTGGTTGATAAGGTGGGAGTTTTGTTTGAAGCCCGTCCCGCAGTCGGGGCAGTGGAAGGGCCTCTCATCCGTGTGAATCCGCTGATGCAGGAGGAGATTGGAGCTGCTCTGAAACCTCTTCCTGCACTGGTCACACTCGTAGGGCCTCTCCCCGGTGTGGATGCGCTGGTGGGCAGTCAGGGTGGAGCTCTGAGTGAAGCTCTTCCCACACTCCCCACACTCGAAGGGCCTCTCCCCTGTGTGGATTCTATGGTGGAGGATCAGCCCGGAGCTGTGGATAAAGCTCTTCCCACACTTGGGACACTCATAGGGCCGTTCCCCCTGTGGCTCCCTGGTGGTAGGTCAGGTTGGAGCTGTGTCTGAAACTCTTCCCACACTCAGGACACTCGTAGGGCCTCTCCCCAGTGTGGATGCACCGGTGATTGATGAGGGTGGAGTTTTGCTTGAAGCCCATCCCGCAGTCGGGGCAGCGGAAGGGCCTCTCATCCGTGTGAATCCGCTGGTGCTTGAGGAGATCAAAGCTGGTCTTAAACGTCTTCCTGCATTGGTCACACTTGTAGGGCCTCGGCCCAGTGTGGACCCTCTGGTGGACACTCAGGCTGGATCTAAAAGTGAAGCTCTTCCCACACTCCCCACACTCGTAGGGCCGTTCCCCCGTGTGGATTCTCCAGTGTCGGATCAGGTCGGATCTGTGGCTGAAGCTCTTCTCACATTTCGAGCATTTGTGGGGCTTCTCCGCATTGTGAAGCTGCTTGGGGACCCCCAGCTCCGAGCTCTGGCCGCCTCCCTGGCCCAGGGTGATTCTCTCCTCCTCAGATTCCCGAGATCTGCGTTTGCAGCCCATCCTCATGTGGGATCTCCGGGGCTTTTCCTCCCCGCTGGATTCCTGCACCATGGAGCCGCTCAAAACGGCCTCTTCCACGAGGTTCTGCTGCGGGGATTTGTCCTCCCTGGTCTCCGTGCTCAGCTCCTTGTCTGGGGGAAGAAGGACAAGCAGAGGATGGGATTTGCCTCCGTGTTAGAGACAAGGGGAAGGAGATCCCTGGCAGGACAGTATCGGCAGCAGGGTTGTCCTGCAGCCGGGGGCCAGGCTGGGATGGGAGTTGGAGCAGGAGAGAGGGGGAAAGGGGCAGTGACTTCCTCCTCACCTGCCTCAGGCTCCCGGGACATCTTCATCTTGCTCGCGGCCTCTTCCTCCTCCATCCGGCCAAGGTTTGGGAATGAGAAATCCTGGACTGGGGAGGAAAGCAAGGGCTGAGCACGTTGGGTTTGATGGTCCCACTGCCCAAGTGCAGCTGCAGAAGTCAGCGCCCCTTTCAGCCTCGGGGGGCCCGGACCCCGCTCATCTCCAGGCTTCCCCGTTCCTCCAGGGTGCCGGGGTGCCCCGGCTCCGGGATCGCTCCTCTGCGCTCTCCTCGCTCCGGGGCTCCCGCGTTCCCCCCCGGCTCTCCCGGAGATCCCCAATCCCGATATCGCCCCTCTGCCCGCCGGGACCGGGCCATCGCCACGTGGGACCCCACAAGATCCCTCCAGGGGCGTTTCCAGCTCGGCTTTGGTGTCCTGCAAGATCCAAACATCCCCTGCCCTGAAAAAAATCCCTCCCGGAGACCCCCCGATGGATTTGGGGCGAGCTCCCCCTCCCCGCTCACCTGCGGGTTCCGGAGGGGGCGATGCTGCCGGAGCCGGGGGAGATGCGGCCGGAGCGGGCGAGCGGAGAACCACGTGCTGTTCCTGCTGCTGCTCTTCCTCCTATTCCTTCCCTTTCTCTTCCTCCTCCTCTCTCCCTCCTGTTCCTGCTCCTCCTCTTCCTGCCGCTTCTTTCTCTTTCCCTTCCCTTCTCCTCTTCCTCTGTCCCTCCTCTTCCTCCCGCTCCTCCTCCGCTCCCAGCCCGGCCCGGGCGGTGCCGACACCCAAAAGCAGCCGCGCTCTGCCCTGGGGAGTTCCAAGGTGGCCCCGCTCCGCGCGGCACCGGAAGCGATCCTGGGAGCAGCGGGAAGGAATTGGGAGCGCTTTCCCTCCCAGTCTGGCTCTTACTGGGAGCGCTGGGAAGGAACTGGGACGAAACAGCGCCCGGACGCGGCTGCAGCCGGCGCTGGGCGGGACCAAGACAAAGGGCGGGGTTATGCAAATAGAGGAGCGATCGCGCGCTGTGATTGGTGGGCAGGAGCAGCGCGGGGTTTCCCCGGTGAGGTGAGGGCCGGGGGGGGCCGGAGCGATGGCGGCGGCGTCTGGTGAGAGGGGACAGGGTGCGGGAATGGGGACAGGGATCGGGAATGGGGACAGGGACCAGGAATATGCGACGAGGTGCAGAATGGCACCGGGAATACGGGAGAGTGACCTAGAATGGGACCGGAATAGAGAAACAGCGAGCAGGAGAGAATATGGCATGGGGATAAGGAAGATGGCACACGGGGACTGGAAATGGGACTACAACAACAACTATAAATACGGGAACAGGACAGGGAATATAGCAATGCAAATTCAGGCCTGGCAGTGGGTTCGGCAAAGGGGCCAGGAATACGAGAATGGAAACAGGACAGGGAATATGGGACTGGAAATATAGGAACAGCAACCAGACAGACAACACAGAACAGGAAATGAGACTGGGTTGGGAGCAGGACTGGACTGGGAGTGGAGTGACATGGGAACAGGCAGGGGGCAATGGGAGTGACAGCAGAGAGGGAATCCTGGACAGGGGACACCGGGAACTGGGACAGGGGGACGTGGGGACAGTTCTGGAGTCAGGGGGTCCTTGATCAGCTGCCCCAAAACCTCTGCCAGTGTCTGCCAGTGCATCAGGAGCTGCCTGGCCTGGGGAGCCCAGAGCCCTGAGCAAGCCCCAAGTCCCTGCCAGGAGCCCTCAACTCCCTCCCACCCAGCATCCCCCACATCCCCTGCAGGATCCTCCCATGTCCCCATCCAGGTCTCTGTTCAAACTCTTTATTTTTACCCTGGTTTTGGGTGTTTTGAAAGGACAAAGAGAAATGAAAAGAAAAACCGAGCCAGGGGAACCAGGGCCCTGTGGAGCCCCCAGCCAGGTGTCTTCCCGACACGGATCACCGGCACCATGGATCACCGGGGCTCTGTCCCTGGGGATCATCCAGTGCAGATCCTCCCATGGAGGATGGAGCTGGAGCAGAGCACGAAGCTCTTCCCACACTCAGGGCACTTGCAGGGCTTTCCTTAGTGGTGCCTCCGTTGGTGTCTGGTCAAGGCTGAGCTGTGTGAGAATCTCTTCTCACACTTGATACACTCATAGGGCCTTTGGCATCACAAGGAGCATGGCTGGCTGTGATGCTCTCGAGTGCCTGGGACATGACAAGGGGCAGGGCTGGCTGTGATTTGTTTGGTGCCTGTGAAATCCCAAGGCAGTGTCACCGTGGGGGCAGCTCTCAATGTCCCCAGCAGGTCACGCTGCCCAGTGCAGCCCGTGCCAGCGGTCACTGCGCACACGGGGGAGGCTGGGCTGGACGGGGTCGGGGCAGAAACGCTGTCCCCGGGACTGGGCTCTGCCCCTGCCTCTGGGGCCCAGCCCCTGCTGGGAGCGCCTTGGG
>JADMLD010001023.1:0-171779 GCA_017589585.1 Phylloscopus whistleri | reverse complement strand
AAAGAGCTAAAAATGCAGTCTAGGCCTACGCAAACATCAGTCTATCCATCTGCAATAAATTCACAGACCAAGGCAGAGCATTTGCTTTGTGATGTCAGGGCACGGTTGCGCATCCTCATGGCTGACATCACAAGGTTGCCTGGTGCACGGAAGGTGTAAGTGGTGGCAGAGCAGCTCTTGGGCTTGCTCAGTGTAGGAGCATCTTCCTGCTTGAGGCTTTTGTCAGTGGCCAGCTGCACACTGACAGGAGCCTTGCTTTTTCTTGTGTTAGAGCACAGTCTGCAAACTTGCACAGCAGTGCCACAATGATTGGGCCACTCGCTGCTGCAGTTTGCACTGTTTATGGCGTTACTTATTCTAGCTATTACCTGACTCACCTGGCACGTAAGTAGAGCTTTTCCCTGCGTGTCACCTAACCTGGCTTTTGTATGTCTTCCTGCTCTTTCTTAGTGATGGAGTTGATTTGGAAACAGAAAGACCATTTGGATGCCACTTGGGTAAAGCTCCTGTCAACAGTTCAGCTAAAAAGGGGGTGTCTGTAGCCAGGGCTCTGCAGGCAGCATTTGCAAGGGAACCTGCAGGGGTTGCGTTCCCTCCATGGAGAGTCTGTGGCTGCAGGTCTGTAATTTCCTCCGTTTGTTGGGTCAAACAGGACAACTTGGAAAATGTAGACGGGGAGACCTTCTTGGAAGACCTTCTAAAAATGCTGCGGTTGTCTCCAGTTTTCTCCAAGAATCTGGTTCATTTTCCCTTGCCCACTGCAGGTCACCTGACCCGTGTGTTCAGAGGTGCCAATCCTGAGGTGAGTGAGAAAGGAACATTTGATGTTCCTTCTGTTTAAGAATTGTGGCATTAAGGGCTGTGAGCTTGGCCTGTGGCAGTAGAGTGTAGAGTGCCAGCTGAGTAGGCTGAAAGAAAATCCACTTCCATGTCTGCAGCAGCAAGAGCAAAGGCATCCCTGGCTATTTCCTAATTTTGCATTTCAGAGCTTGAAAAGAACGAAAAGCCCAGTTCTGCAGACAGAACGTTGCTTCGTGATAGTAGCCAGGGGGGAATACCTAATTCAGAGCAATTGGCAGTACACTTGAATCAGCCCATTTGAATTGACTCTGAGTGACTCAGAATCCCATTGCTATCAAAGCTGATGATTTGTGCTTAGTAGAGCTGGTTCTAGAGCTGCACAGAAATAAGGTTATAAATGATAGGTAATGGCCTGTGCCTCACACTCCTGTCTGTCCACAGAGCACAGAACCAAGAGCAGACTCTCCTCTGGCTCCCTCTGCTCCTGCAGAAGAGGCCAAAGAGGAGCCAAATGACCACAAGTCTCCAGCTGTGGTCACACCACAGCCGGAACTTTCCAGGACACTAAGTGCCACTTCTGGAGGGTGCTGTCTTTAGGGCAAGGCAGAGCTGCAAGTTTCTGAGCAGCCAGCTCTTGCTGTTGGTGGCTGAGGATGCTGAGTGCTGGAGTCCTGCCAGGACCTAGCGATTCCCCTCAGCCAGTGACACCTGGCAAATGGGCTTTGAGCTGTCATGTTTAGGCCCCAGCTTGCTGGGATTCTGAGAGGGACCAGCCTGAAGCAGGAAGGCTCCCTGTCAGCAGAGGAGGGAGCATGTCAAAGACCCTGCGCTCAGACTTGTTGGATACGGAGGGGACACTGTGGTCTGGAGACACCTGACCCCCTCCACAGACTTGCCAAGCAGCTATAGGCACAAAAAATATTGATCTGACAACACAAGCTCTTTGGGGTGGTTTGTCCCCGCCAGGTTCTTGGGTTTGCTTACCTGGCAGCATTTGAGAGACACACTGGGGATGTGGAGTTGCTGCTTTGAAGTCAGGGATTTTGGTGCCTTTGTTGCCAGGTTGTTCTTTTGCCTCCTCAGACAGAACAGTCAGCAGCAGAGCTGACAGACGCTCAGAGTCCACCTGTTTTTGGGCTTGTAATAAGCTGCTAAGAGATGATTGTGTTGTCCATGAATGCGTGGGGGGCCACTCTTCTCTTGTGTGGCAAAAGACACGTTCCCTTGTCAGCTTCCTAAGAGGCTGTTGGAGCTTCAGCCCCAGATGGAGCCTGATTGTACTGCCAGTGTCCCTTTGGAATCCGTGCCTCCCCACGGGCAGAGAATGACCCAGGGGAGCAGCAGAACAGTGCTTTGGGAATCTTGTGTGAGCCAGCAGTCTTTGAATCTTGGCCCACAGATGTTGTAGGGGAAGTCGAAACCCATCTTCTCTTGCTTCCTGTGCAGGTCCCTCTAGAGAAAGAGCATGAGCAGATGGCTTTCTCAGAGATGCCATGCCAGCCATGCCAGATTCAGGGAGAGCTGTTTCCAGCTGAAGAATGGCAGAAGCACCTCAGGCAGCAGGTGGAAGAGCCTCCCATGCAGACAGGTGTTGGGGCATACTAGCTTAAATTGTGTAATAACCAAGAAAAAGCTTGCAAAATGTATGCTAACAGAATATATATGCTTATTTATGCAAACAGTATAACCAAAAATAATGCTAGTGGAAAAAGATATTTTAAAAGAAGAATGAGAGACTGGAGAAACATCAGAAGACCATCTGACATCTCCCTGACAAATCTTCAAAAACCACAACAGCTGATTATGAAGAAAAGCAAGTAGAAAATAACTGAAAACCATGGGAAGTGAAGTGCCTAGAATGGTATAAGAAGACAGAGAGCAGATCTGTGCGTTGCTTGGGGCAGAGACCCCCGCACACCCAGCGCTGTCATTGCTCACCCTAATAAATTTGCTATATTGCTTGATGAATTGGCAAGTCTAGTTTTCATTTGTTACACCATGGAGTGGTGTCCCAGCCCTGCTGGAAAACAGCTAGAAATCTCCCAGGACCCTGTGCACACAGGCTTGGAGGCAGAAAAGGATGCAGGGGTTGGTTTGAAACCCTCGGAGAAACTGAGATACATAAAGTCACACAGACATGAAGTGGGAATGTAAGTTTTAGTTTTAGGTGAGTAAAAATATGCCTTAAGTGCCTTAAGCAAATGAGAGACTGTATTAGTTGATAGAAAAGCCCTAAAGTCCAGTTTAAAGTGCAGTAGCGTTACCTTTTACAAAGTAAATGAAGTCCTAGACATAATATAAACATGACATAGCATTGCTAACATTGCTAGACAGAATAGACAGGCTATAGGCATAGGCCTTTGTGTAAAAATGATAAGCGTTGTCACACAACTGTGTTAGAACAGGTTGGGTGCAAAAAGACAGGAATAGCATCATGTTTGTAGCTGGTTGGATGATTTATGAATAGAATGCATTGTATTGGGGGTGCTCCTGCTGCTGCTTCTGCTTGGGACATGGGGACTCTATGTTAGAAGGCATTTTGCATAATGGCATGGACTGTAACACTCTGACCTTCGTGAGGCTGATGTAGCCCTGTCATAAACTACTTTTCCCACAAGCAGCAGCCTCTCTTATTCCTCAGCTGGCCAGCCCAAACTTGACAGCTGTCCATCAGCAATGTGCCCGCGGCTCCTGCCTACTGCCAGTCCTTCCCTGGCAGTGACAGCAGGAGCTGCTCCTGCCACTGGCCAGCTCCTTTGCCTGGAGGCCCTTCCCGTGCTGGCACTACAAGCTCCCTCTTGCCTTGAGCCAAATGCCTGCCTGCACCTTGGGCTGACTTGGCCAGGTCTCTTTTTCCAAGCATTTGACTCCCAGGCTTCTGCCCCAGCCCAGGGACATTTCTTATTTCCATCACTGCAGCGGGGAAAAATGGGCAACTGAATAACCCAATCCATATGATTTCAACAGAAGCCGATTTCTTGTTTACATTAAACCCCAGTTACAGTTTCTAGCACTGCTGTCCACACCTACAGGTGTCTCTCGATTGGCAAAGCCACTTGTCCACGAGGCAGGCACACATCCTTCAGGACACCGAATTGGTCAAGCGTCCATCATCACGTCCTGTATCTTCTCTCCAGGGTTTGCATTCTCTGTAAGCAGGTTCCCAGGCTCCCCGTGCTGTTTTTCAGTCCTGTTGTTGTCTCAGTAACCTTGATGAATTCCTGAGAAGCCTGAAAACAAGACTGCAGGTGGCTTGTCATCTATAAACAGTTTGGCTGGTACACAGAATGGCCTAAGTTGTGCAGATACACTGCTACACATCACCTGCTAGTTTTACACAATGAACCGTTCTGGTTTTACCGAAGAGGTGAATCATTAAGATTGTGGTGCTTTCTTGTACACCATATCCTGTTAAGACCAAAAGCATGCTGCTCTTACAGCTTGGACTGTGGCTGTTCCTACACCATTTATTCCACATTGCATGACTAAAGAAAATCTGTCCTTTGCCTTACAAAGTTTAAGCTACACCTTAGTGCAAATATGTGTTAAAAGAGAATGAATGCCATAATCCCCCTTTTATTTTTTGGTCACTGGTGGATACCTCCCTGAAGGATACAGAACAACTCAAAAATGTTGGGCATACAATGAAGAAAATGCAACCCAAAATTCCCTCTGGATGACGAGGTTAGAAAACCTGTTTTAATCCGTGTCACTATTTCTCACCACATCTACTTCAACTGACAATAAATTGAGCTGACTTTCTCCATGCTGAGGCAGTTTTGCAATGAAGCAGCATCGTGTCATGATGCTAAATAAGAATCTGGCATTACCTCTAATGTTCACTGCTACAAAGTCTATCAGTACACAGCAAGGCAGACTGGATTATCACAGTTATTCCTCCCCTCCTGTCCATCCCATTGTCTCCTGTGCAGAAGATGCAGGCTATGGAAAACAAAGCAAGGTTGCTGCCTGTTTTCCTTCTCCCACAGCACTTGTCAGACACCATGTTTTTTCAAAGGACTGCATGTGCTTCTCTCTCCCCAGCTTGCTTATTTCTCATTCTACAAAAGCAGAGAGCTGAAGGAGTTCCAGGCATGTGAGTGCCTGATCTCTCTTTCCCTCGAAAGGCTCTGCCTCCCGAAGCCCTGGTTACCTGCTGTGCTCTGGCATGAGAGCCATTCAAGCCTGAAACACAAGGGCAGTGGATTTCAGCTGCCAAGCCTCTCTTGGCCATAGGATTGCTTTTACCCTGCAGCCTCCATGGGCAAGGGCTCTGTGGGAGCAGGGGCCATCACAGCCTGGGAGCTGCAGACAGAGCCAGGCAAAGGAGCAGATCCTGCTGCCTTCTGCTGCTGCTGATCCTGGCAGCAACTGCCCTGGGAGTTCCTCCAAGGAACTTCACACCAAGGGCCCGCTCCTGCCCAGCCGGGCTCTGCCCACGGCCAAAGCCCACGCCAACCTCACACCCACCCTGCCTCACCGGCCCTGCGGCCTCACCCGGGCTCTGGGCTGGCAGCAGCAGCAGCAGCTCTCTGCTCACTGCTGGAGCTGGTGGCCTTCAGCTTCTCCCTGCTGCCTCCTGTCAGTCTCTGGCTGTCCCCAAGGTCTGCAGGGCAGCTGTGGCACAAGTGGAAGCTCTGGAATTGGTTCCAAGGCCTGGCAGAGCTGCAGTCCCAGAGCCCTCTGTGCTCCCTGGTGGCCCCTCCATCCCCTCAGCCCCACCGTCCCCTCGGCAAAGCCCCAGCCCCCTTCAGTTTCTTCAGCCCCCACAGTCCTCCCACCCCACTCAATCCCTTCTGACCCATCCCATCCCTTTAGACCCAGCACCCTCCTCAGCCTGTGCCACTTCCCTGTCACCTCCGTGCCACCATCGCCCTCTGCTCCCCCACAGCCCTCAGTGCCCCCAGCACCTCAAGGCCACTGTCCCTGCAGCGTCACCGCCTCCTCAGCCCCCCCAGCCCCCTCTGTCTCACCGTCCTTCAGCAGCTCCTCAGGGAACAGGGCCTGGGGCCACCGGCAGCTCCCAGCGCTCCAGGGACACCCGGGGCTGGAACTGCTGTTCCCCCCGGCCCGGCCACCAGCTCAGACCCAGCACAGGGACAGGGGACACAGGGGCACAGGGGGAAAAACAAGAGGCAAAAAAGAGCTAAAAATGCAGTCTAGGCCTACGCAAACATCAGTCTATCCATCTGCAATAAATTCACAGACCAAGGCAGAGCATTTGCTTTGTGATGTCAGGGCACGGTTGCCGCGTCCTCGTGCTGACATCACAAGGTTGCCCTGGTGCACGGAAGGCCTCAGTGGTGGCAGAGCAGCTCTTGGGCTTGCTCAGTGTAGGAGCATCTTCCTGCTTGAGGCTTTTGTCAGTGGCCAGCTGCACACTGACAGGAGCCTTGCTTTTTCTTGTGTTAGAGCACAGTCTGCAAACTTGCACAGCAGTGCCACAATGATTGGGCCACTCGCTGCTGCAGTTTGCACTGTTTATGGCATTACTTATTCTAGCTATTACCTGACTCACCTGGCACGTAAGTAGAGCTTTTCCCTGCGTGTCACCTAACCTGGCTTTTGTATGTCTTCCTGCTCTTTCTTAGTGATGGAGTTGAGTTGGAAACAGAAAGACCATTTGGATGCCACTTGGGTAAAGCTCCTGTCAACAAGTTCAGCTAAAAAGGGGGTGTCTGTAGCCAGGGCTCTGCAGGCAGCATTTGCAAGGGAACCTGCAGGGGTTGCGTTCCCTCCATGGGAGAGTCTGTGGCAGCAGAGTCTGTCATTTCCTCCGTTTGCTGGGTCAAGCAGGACAACTTGGAAAATGTAGACGGGGAGACCTCTTGGAAGACCTTCTAAAAATGCTGCGGTTGTCTCCAGTTTTCTCCAAGAATCTGGTTCATTTTCCCTTGCCCACTGCAGGTCACCTGACCCGTGTGTTCAGAGGTGCCAATCCTGAGGTGAGTGAGAAAGGAACATTTGATGTTCCTTCTGTTTAAGAATTGTGGCATTAAGGGCTGTGAGCTTGGCCTGTGGCAGTAGAGTGTAGAGTGCCAGCTGAGTAGGCTGAAAGAAAATCCACTTCCATGTCTGCAGCAGCAAGAGCAAAGGCATCCCTGGCTATTTCCTAATTTTGCATTTCAGAGCTTGAAAAGAACGAAAAGCCCAGTTCTGCAGACAGAACGTTGCTTCGTGATAGTAGCCAGGGGGGAATATCTAATTCAGAGCAATTGGCAGTACACTTGAATCAGCCCATTTGAATTGACTCTGAGTGACTCAGAATCCCATTGCTATCAAAGCTGATGATTTGTGCTTAGTAGAGCTGGTTCTAGAGCTGCACAGAAATAAGGTTATAAGTGATAACTTATAATGGCCTGTGCCTCACACTCCTGTCTGTCCACAGAGCACAGAACCAAGAGCAGACTCTCCTCTGGCTCCCTCTGCTCCTGCAGAAGAGGCCAAAGAGGAGCCAAATGACCACAAGTCTCCAGCTGTGGTCACACCACAGCCGGAACTTTCCAGGACACTAAGTGCCACTTCTGGAGGGTGCTGTCTTTAGGGCAAGGCAGAGCTGCAAGTTTCTGAGCAGCCAGCTCTTGCTGTTGGTGGCTGAGGATGCTGAGTGCTGGAGTCCTGCCAGGACCTAGCGATTCCCCTCAGCCAGTGACACCTGGCAAATGGGCTTTGAGCTGTCATGTTTAGGCCCCAGCTTGCTGGGATTCTGAGAGGGACCAGCCTGAAGCAGGAAGGCTCCCTGTCAGCAGAGGAGGGAGCATGTCAAAGACCCTGCGCTCAGACTTGTTGGATACGGAGGGGACACTGTGGTCTGGAGACACCTGACCCCCTCCACAGACTTGCCAAGCAGCTATAGGCACAAAAAATATTGATCTGACAACACAAGCTCTTTGGGGTGGTTTGTCCCCGCCAGGTTCTTGGGTTTGCTTACCTGGCAGCATTTGAGAGTCACACTGGGGATGTGGAGTTGCTGCTTTGAAGTCAGGGATTTTGGTGCCTTTGTTGCCAGGTTGTTCTTTTGCCTCCTCAGACAGAACAGTCAGCAGCAGAGCTGACAGACGCTCAGAGTCCACCTGTTTTTGGGCTTGTAATAAGCTGCTAAGAGATGATTGTGTTGTCCATGAATGCGTGGGGGGCCACTCTTCTCTTGTGTGGCAAAAGACACGTTCCCTTGTCAGCTTCCTAAGAGGCTGTTGGAGCTTCAGCCCCAGATGGAGCCTGATTGTACTGCCAGTGTCCCTTTGGAATCCGTGCCTCCCCACGGGCAGAGAATGACCCAGGGGAGCAGCAGAACAGTGCTTTGGGAATCTTGTGTGAGCCCAGCAGTCTTTGAATCTTGGCCCACAGATGTTGTAGGGGAAGTCGAAACCCATCTTCTCTTGCTTCCTGTGCAGGTCCCTCTAGAGAAAGAGCATGAGCAGATGGCTTTCTCAGAGATGCCATGCCAGCCATGCCAGATTCAGGGAGAGCTGTTTCCAGCTGAAGAATGGCAGAAGCACCTCAGGCAGCAGGTGGAAGAGCCTCCCATGCAGACAGGTGTTGGGGCATACTAGCTTAAATTGTGTAATAACCAAGAAAAAGCTTGCAAAATGTATGCTAACAGAATATATATGCTTATTTATGCAAACTGTATAACCAAAAATAATGCTAGTGGAAAAAGATATTTTAAAAGAAGAATGAGAGACTGGAGAAACATCAGAAGACCATCTGACATCTCCCTGACAAATCTTCAAAAACCACAACAGCTGATTATGAAGAAAAGCAAGTAGAAAATAACTGAAAACCACGGGAAGTGAAGTGCCTAGAATGGTATAAGAAGACAGAGAGCAGATCTGTGCGTTGCTTGGGGCAGAGACCCCCGCACACCCAGCGCTGTCATTGCTCACCCTAATAAATTTGCTATATTGCTTGATGAATTGGCAAGTCTAGTTTTCATTTGTTACACCATGGAGTGGTGTCCCAGCCCTGCTGGAAAACAGCTAGAAATCTCCCAGGACCCTGTGCACACAGGCTTGGAGGCAGAAAAGGATGCAGGGGTTGGTTTGAAACCCTCGGAGAAACTGAGATACATAAAGTCACACAGACATGAAGTGGGAATGTAAGTTTTAGTTTTAGGTGAGTAAAAATATGCCTTAAGTGCCTTAAGCAAATGAGAGACTGTATTAGTTGATAGAAAAGCCCTAAAGTCCAGTTTAAAGTGCAGTAGCGTTACCTTTTACAAAGTAAATTAAGTCCTAGACATAATATAAACATGACATAGCATTGCTAACATTGCTAGACAGAATAGACAGGCTATAGGCATAGGCCTTGTGTAAGAAATGACTAGCGTTGTCACACAACTGTGTTAGACAAGGATAGGTGAAAAAGACAGGAATAGCATCATGTTTGTAGCTGGTTGGATGATTTATGAATAGAATGCATTGTATTGGGGGTGCTGCTGCTGCTGCTTCTGCTTGGGACATGGGGACTCTATGTTAGAAGGCATTTTGCATAATGGCATGGACTGTAACACTCTGACCTTCGTGAGGCTGATGTAGCCATGTCACAAACTACTTTTACAACAAGCAGCAGCCTCTCTTGTTCCTCAGCTGGCCAGTCCAAACTTGACAGCTGTCCATCAACAATGTGCCCGCTGCTTCTGCCTACTGCCAGTCCTTCCCTGGCAGTGACAGCAGGAGCTGCTCCTGCCACTGGCCAGCTCCTTTGCCTGGAGTCCCTTCCCGTGCTGGCACTACAAGCTCCCTCTTGCCTTGAGCCAAATGCCTGCCTGCACCTTGGGCTGACTTGGCCAGGTCTCTTTTTCCAAGCATTTGACTCCCAGGCTTCTGCCCCAGCCCAGGGACATTTCTTATTTCCATCACTGCAGCGGGGAAAAATGGGCAACTGAATAACCCAATCCATATGATTTCAACAGAAGCCGATTTCTTGTTTACATTAAACCCCAGTTACAGTTTCTAGCACTGCTGTCCACACCTACAGGTGTCTCTCGATTGGCAAAGCCACTTGTCCACGAGGCAGGCACACATCCTTCAGGACACCGAATTGGTCAAGCGTCCATCATCACGTCCTGTATCTTCTCTCCAGGGTTTGCATTCTCTGTAAGCAGGTTCCCAGGCTCCCCGTGCTGTTTTTCAGTCCTGTTGTTGTCTCAGTAACCTTGATGAATTCCTGAGAAGCCTGAAAACAAGACTGCAGGTGGCTTGTCATCTACAAACAGTTTGGCTGGTACACAGAATGGCCTAAGTTGTACAGATACACTGCTACACATCACCTGCTAGTTTTACACAATGAACCATTCTGGTTTTACCGAAGAGGTGAATCATTAAGATTGTGGTGCTTTCTTGTACACCATATCCTGTTAAGACCAAAAGCATGCTGCTCTTACAGCTTGGATTGTGGCTGTTCCTACACCATTTATTCCACATTGCATGACTAAAGAAAATCTGTCCTTTGCCTTACAAAGTTTAAGCTACACCTTAGTGCAAATATGTGTTAAAAGAGAATGAATGCCATAATCCCCCTTTTATTTTTTGGTCACTGGTGGATACCTCCCTGAAGGATACAGAACAACTCAAAAATGTTGGGCATACAATGAAGAAAATGCAACCCAAAATTCCCTCTGGATGACGAGGTTAGAAAACCTGTTTTAATCCGTGTCACTATTTCTCACCACATCTACTTCAACTGACAATAAATTGAGCTGACTTTCTCCATGCTGAGGCAGTTTTGCAATGAAGCAGCATCGTGTCATGATGCTAAATAAGAATCTGGCATTACCTCTAATGTTCACTGCTACAAAGTCTATCAGTACACAGCAAGGCAGACTGGATTATCACAGTTATTCCTCCCCTCCTGTCCATCCCATTGTCTCCTGTGCAGAAGATGCAGGCTATGGAAAACAAAGCAAGGTTGCTGCCTGTTTTCCTTCTCCCACAGCACTTGTCAGACACCATGTTTTTTCAAAGGACTGCATGTGCTTCTCTCTCCCCAGCTTGCTTATTTCTCATTCTACAAAAGCAGAGAGCTGAAGGAGTTCCAGGCATGTGAGTGCCTGATCTCTCTTTCCCTCGAAAGGCTCTGCCTCCCGAAGCCCTGGTTACCTGCTGTGCTCTGGCATGAGAGCCATTCAAGCCTGAAACACAAGGGCAGTGGATTTCAGCTGCCAAGCCTCTCTTGGCCATAGGATTGCTTTTACCCTGCAGCCTCCATGGGCAAGGGCTCTGTGGGAGCAGGGGCCATCACAGCCTGGGAGCTGCAGACAGAGCCAGGCAAAGGAGCAGATCCTGCTGCCTTCTGCTGCTGCTGATCCTGGCAGCAACTGCCCTGGGAGTTCCTCCAAGGAACTTCACACCAAGGGCCCGCTCCTGCCCAGCCGGGCTCTGCCCACGGCCAAAGCCCACGCCACCCTCACACCCACCCTGCCTCACCGGCCCTGCGGCCTCACCCGGGCTCTGGGCTGGCAGCAGCAGCAGCAGCTCTCTGCTCACTGCTGGAGCTGGTGGCCTTCAGCTTCTCCCTGCTGCCTCCTGTCAGTCTCTGGCTGTCCCCAAGGTCTGCAGGGCAGCTGTGGCACAAGTGGAAGCTCTGGAATTGGTTCCAAGGCCTGGCAGAGCTGCAGTCCCAGAGCCCTCTGTGCTCCCTGGTGGCCCCTCCATCCCCTCAGCCCCACCGTCCCCTCGGCAAAGCCCCAGCCCCCTTCAGTTTCTTCAGCCCCCACAGTCCTCCCACCCCACTCAATCCCTTCTGACCCATCCCATCCCTTTAGACCCAGCACCCTCCTCAGCCTGTGCCACTTCCCTGTCACCTCCGTGCCACCATCGCCCTCTGCTCCCCCACAGCCCTCAGTGCCCCCAGCACCTCAAGGTCACTGTCCCTGCAGCGTCACCGCCTCCTCAGCCCCCCCAGCCCCCTCTGTCTCACCGTCCTTCAGCAGCTCCTCAGGGAACAGGGCCTGAGGCCACCGGCAGCTCCCAGCGCTCCAGGGACACCCGGGGCTGGAACTGCTGTTCCCCCCGGCCCGGCCACCAGCTCAGACCCAGCACAGGGACAGGGGACACAGGGGCACAGGGGGAAAAACAAGAGGCGAAAAAGAGCTAAAAATGCAGTCTAGGCCTACGCAAACATCAGTCTATCCATCTGCAATAAATTCACAGACCAAGGCAGAGCATTTGCTTTGTGATGTCAGGGCACGGTTGCCGCGTCCTCGTGCTGACATCACAAGGTTGCCCTGGTGCACGGAAGGCCTCAGTGGTGGCAGAGCAGCTCTTGGGCTTGCTCAGTGTAGGAGCATCTTCCTGCTTGAGGCTTTTGTCAGTGGCCAGCTGCACACTGACAGGAGCCTTGCTTTTTCTTGTGTTAGAGCACAGTCTGCAAACTTGCACAGCAGTGCCACAATGATTGGGCCACTCGCTGCTGCAGTTTGCACTGTTTATGGCATTACTTATTCTAGCTATTACCTGACTCACCTGGCACGTAAGTAGAGCTTTTCCCTGCGTGTCACCTAACCTGGCTTTTGTATGTCTTCCTGCTCTTTCTTAGTGATGGAGTTGAGTTGGAAACAGAAAGACCATTTGGATGCCACTTGGGTAAAGCTCCTGTCAACAAGTTCAGCTAAAAAGGGGGTGTCTGTAGCCAGGGCTCTGCAGGCAGCATTTGCAAGGGAACCTGCAGGGGTTGCGTTCCCTCCATGGGAGAGTCTGTGGCAGCAGAGTCTGTCATTTCCTCCGTTTGCTGGGTCAAGCAGGACAACTTGGAAAATGTAGACGGGGAGACCCTCTTGGAAGACCTTCTAAAAATGCTGCGGTTGTCTCCAGTTTCCTCCAAGAATCTGGTTCATTTTCCCTTGCCCACTGCAGGTCACCTGAGCCGTGTGTTCAGAGGTGCCAATCCTGAGGTGAGTGAGAAAGGAACATTTGATGTTCCTTCTGTTTAAGAATTGTGGCATTAAGGGCTGTGAGCTTGGCCTGTGGCAGTAGAGTGTAGAGTGCCAGCTGAGTAGGCTGAAAGAAAATCCACTTCCATGTCTGCAGCAGCAAGAGCAAAGGCATCCCTGGCTATTTCCTAATTTTGCATTTCAGAGCTTGAAAAGAACGAAAAGCCCAGTTCTGCAGACAGAACGTTGCTTCGTGATAGTAGCCAGGGGGGAATATCTAATTCAGAGCAATTGGCAGTACACTTGAATCAGCCCATTTGAATTGACTCTGAGTGACTCAGAATCCCATTGCTATCAAAGCTGATGATTTGTGCTTAGTAGAGCTGGTTCTAGAGCTGCACAGAAATAAGGTTATAAGTGATAACTTATAATGGCCTGTGCCTCACACTCCTGTCTGTCCACAGAGCACAGAACCAAGAGCAGACTCTCCTCTGGCTCCCTCTGCTCCTGCAGAAGAGGCCAAAGAGGAGCCAAATGACCACAAGTCTCCAGCTGTGGTCACACCACAGCCGGAACTTTCCAGGACACTAAGTGCCACTTCTGGAGGGTGCTGTCTTTAGGGCAAGGCAGAGCTGCAAGTTTCTGAGCAGCCAGCTCTTGCTGTTGGTGGCTGAGGATGCTGAGTGCTGGAGTCCTGCCAGGACCTAGCGATTCCCCTCAGCCAGTGACACCTGGCAAATGGGCTTTGAGCTGTCATGTTTAGGCCCCAGCTTGCTGGGATTCTGAGAGGGACCAGCCTGAAGCAGGAAGGCTCCCTGTCAGCAGAGGAGGGAGCATGTCAAAGACCCTGCGCTCAGACTTGTTGGATACGGAGACACTCCAGACTTGTGGTCTGGAGACACCTGACCCCCTCCACAGACTTGCCAAGCAGCTATAGGCACAAAAAATATTGATCTGACAACACAAGCTCTTTGGGGTGGTTTGTCCCCGCCAGGTTCTTGGGTTTGCTTACCTGGCAGCATTTGAGAGACACACTGGGGATGTGGAGTTGCTGCTTTGAAGTCAGGGATTTTGGTGCCTTTGTTGCCAGGTTGTTCTTTTGCCTCCTCAGACAGAACAGTCAGCAGCAGAGCTGACAGACGCTCAGAGTCCACCTGTTTTTGGGCTTATAATAAGCTGCTAAGAGATGATTGTGTTGTCCATGAATGCGTGGGGGGCCACTCTTCTCTTGTGTGGCAAAAGACACGTTCCCTTGTCAGCTTCCTAAGAGGCTGTTGGAGCTTCAGCCCCAGATGGAGCCTGATTGTACTGCCAGTGTCCCTTTGGAATCCGTGCCTCCCCACGGGCAGAGAATGACCCAGGGGAGCAGCAGAACAGTGCTTTGGGAATCTTGTGTGAGCCCAGCAGTCTTTGAATCTTGGCCCACAGATGTTGTAGGGGAAGTCGAAACCCATCTTCTCTTGCTTCCTGTGCAGGTCCCTCTAGAGAAAGAGCATGAGCAGATGGCTTTCTCAGAGATGCCATGCCAGCCATGCCAGATTCAGGGAGAGCTGTTTCCAGCTGAAGAATGGCAGAAGCACCTCAGGCAGCAGGTGGAAGAGCCTCCCATGCAGACAGGTGTTGGGGCATACTAGCTTAAATTGTGTAATAACCAAGAAAAAGCTTGCAAAATGTATGCTAACAGAATATATATGCTTATTTATGCAAACTGTATAACCAAAAATAATGCTAGTGGAAAAAGATATTTTAAAAGAAGAATGAGAGACTGGAGAAACATCAGAAGACCATCTGACATCTCCCTGACAAATCTTCAAAAACCACAACAGCTGATTATGAAGAAAAGCAAGTAGAAAATAACTGAAAACTTGGGGAAGTAAAGTTCCTAGAACAATATAAGAAAACAGAGAGCAGATTTGTGCGTTGCTCGGGGCGGAGACCCCCACACACCCAGCGCTGTCATTGCTCACCCTAATAAATTTGCTATATTGCTTGATGAATTGGCAAGTCTAGTTTTCATTTATTACACCATGGAGTGGTGTCCCAGCCCTGTTGGAAAACAGCTAGAAATCTCCCAGGACCCTGTGCACACAGGCTTGGAGGCAGAAAAGGATGCAGGGGTTGGTTTGAAACCCTCGGAGAAACTGAGATACATAAAGTCACACAGACATGAAGTGGGAATGTAAGTTTTAGTTTTAGGTGAGTAAAAATATGCCTTAAGTGCCTTAAGCAAATGAGAGACTGTATTAGTTGATAGAAAAGCCCTAAAGTCCAGTTTAAAGTGCAGTAGCGTTACCTTTTACAAAGTAAATTAAGTCCTAGACATAATATAAACATAACATAACATTGCCAACATTTCTAGACAGAATAGACAGGCTATAGGCATAGGCCTTTGTGTAAAAAATGATAAGCGTTGTCACACAACTGTGTTAGAACAGGTTGGGTGCAAAAAGACAGGAATAGCATCATGTTTGTAGCTGATTGGATGATTTATGAATAGAATGCATTGTATTGGGGGTGCTCCTGCTGCTGCTTCTGCTTGGGACATGGGGACTCTATGTTAGAAGGCATTTTGCATAATGGCATGGACTGTAACACTCTGACCTTCGTGAGGCTGATGTAGCCATGTCATAAACTACTTTTACAACAAGCAGCAGCCTCTCTTGTTCCTCAGCTGGCCAGTCCAAACTTGACAGCTGTCCATCAACAATGTGCCCGCTGCTTCTGCCTACTGCCAGTCCTTCCCTGGCAGTGACAGCAGGAGCTGCTCCTGCCACTGGCCAGCTCCTTTGCCTGGAGTCCCTTCCCGTGCTGGCACTACAAGCTCCCTCTTGCCTTGAGCCAAATGCCTGCCTGCACCTTGGGCTGACTTGGCCAGGTCTCTTTTTCCAAGCATTTGACTCCCAGGCTTCTGCCCCAGCCCAGGGACATTTCTTATTTCCATCACTGCAGCGGGGAAAAATGGGCAACTGAATAACCCAATCCATATGATTTCAACAGAAGCCGATTTCTTGTTTACATTAAACCCCAGTTACAGTTTCTAGCACTGCTGTCCACACCTACAGGTGTCTCTCGATTGGCAAAGCCACTTGTCCACGAGGCAGGCACACATCCTTCAGGACACCGAATTGGTCAAGCGTCCATCATCACGTCCTGTATCTTCTCTCCAGGGTTTGCATTCTCTGTAAGCAGGTTCCCAGGCTCCCCGTGCTGTTTTTCAGTCCTGTTGTTGTCTTAGTAACCTTGATGAATTCCTGAGAAGCCTGAAAACAAGACTGCAGGTGGCTTGTCATCTACAAACAGTTTGGCTGGTACACAGAATGGCCTAAGTTGTACAGATACACTGCTACACATCACCTGCTAGTTTTACACAATGAACCATTCTGGTTTTACCGAAGAGGTGAATCATTAAGATTGTGGTGCTTTCTTGTACACCATATCCTGTTAAGACCAAAAGCATGCTGCTCTTACAGCTTGGATTGTGGCTGTTCCTACACCATTTATTCCACATTGCATGACTAAAGAAAATCTGTCCTTTGCCTTACAAAGTTTAAGCTACACCTTAGTGCAAATATGTGTTAAAAGAGAATGAATGCCATAATCCCCCTTTTATTTTTTGGTCACTGGTGGATACCTCCCTGAAGGATACAGAACAACTCAAAAATGTTGGGCATACAATGAAGAAAATGCAACCCAAAATTCCCTCTGGATGACGAGGTTAGAAAACCTGTTTTAATCCGTGTCACTATTTCTCACCACATCTACTTCAACTGACAATAAATTGAGCTGACTTTCTCCATGCTGAGGCAGTTTTGCAATGAAGCAGCATCGTGTCATGATGCTAAATAAGAATCTGGCATTACCTCTAATGTTCACTGCTACAAAGTCTATCAGTACACAGCAAGGCAGACTGGATTATCACAGTTATTCCTCCCCTCCTGTCCATCCCATTGTCTCCTGTGCAGAAGATGCAGGCTATGGAAAACAAAGCAAGGTTGCTGCCTGTTTTCCTTCTCCCACAGCACTTGTCAGACACCATGTTTTTTCAAAGGACTGCATGTGCTTCTCTCTCCCCAGCTTGCTTATTTCTCATTCTACAAAAGCAGAGAGCTGAAGGAGTTCCAGGCATGTGAGTGCCTGATCTCTCTTTCCCTCGAAAGGCTCTGCCTCCCGAAGCCCTGGTTACCTGCTGTGCTCTGGCATGAGAGCCATTCAAGCCTGAAACACAAGGGCAGTGGATTTCAGCTGCCAAGCCTCTCTTGGCCATAGGATTGCTTTTACCCTGCAGCCTCCATGGGCAAGGGCTCTGTGGGAGCAGGGGCCATCACAGCCTGGGAGCTGCAGACAGAGCCAGGCAAAGGAGCAGATCCTGCTGCCTTCTGCTGCTGCTGATCCTGGCAGCAACTGCCCTGGGAGTTCCTCCAAGGAACTTCACACCAAGGGCCCGCTCCTGCCCAGCCGGGCTCTGCCCACGGCCAAAGCCCACGCCACCCTCACACCCACCCTGCCTCACCGGCCCTGCGGCCTCACCCGGGCTCTGGGCTGGCAGCAGCAGCAGCAGCTCTCTGCTCACTGCTGGAGCTGGTGGCCTTCAGCTTCTCCCTGCTGCCTCCTGTCAGTCTCTGGCTGTCCCCAAGGTCTGCAGGGCAGCTGTGGCACAAGTGGAAGCTCTGGAATTGGTTCCAAGGCCTGGCAGAGCTGCAGTCCCAGAGCCCTCTGTGCTCCCTGGTGGCCCCTCCATCCCCTCAGCCCCACCGTCCCCTCGGCAAAGCCCCAGCCCCCTTCAGTTTCTTCAGCCCCCACAGTCCTCCCACCCCACTCAATCCCTTCTGACCCATCCCATCCCTTTAGACCCAGCACCCTCCTCAGCCTGTGCCACTTCCCTGTCACCTCCGTGCCACCATCGCCCTCTGCTCCCCCACAGCCCTCAGTGCCCCCAGCACCTCAAGGCCACTGTCCCTGCAGCGTCACCGCCTCCTCAGCCCCCCCAGCCCCCTCTGTCTCACCGTCCTTCAGCAGCTCCTCAGGGAACAGGGCCTGAGGCCACCGGCAGCTCCCAGCGCTCCAGGGACACCCGGGGCTGGAACTGCTGTTCCCCCCGGCCCGGCCACCAGCTCAGACCCAGCACAGGGACAGGGGACACAGGGGCACAGGGGGAAAAACAAGAGGCGAAAAAGAGCTAAAAATGCAGTCTAGGCCTACGCAAACATCAGTCTATCCATCTGCAATAAATTCACAGACCAAGGCAGAGCATTTGCTTTGTGATGTCAGGGCACGGTTGCCGCGTCCTCGTGCTGACATCACAAGGTTGCCCTGGTGCACGGAAGGCCTCAGTGGTGGCAGAGCAGCTCTTGGGCTTGCTCAGTGTAGGAGCATCTTCCTGCTTGAGGCTTTTGTCAGTGGCCAGCTGCACACTGACAGGAGCCTTGCTTTTTCTTGTGTTAGAGCACAGTCTGCAAACTTGCACAGCAGTGCCACAATGATTGGGCCACTCGCTGCTGCAGTTTGCACTGTTTATGGCATTACTTATTCTAGCTATTACCTGACTCACCTGGCACGTAAGTAGAGCTTTTCCCTGCGTGTCACCTAACCTGGCTTTTGTATGTCTTCCTGCTCTTTCTTAGTGATGGAGTTGAGTTGGAAACAGAAAGACCATTTGGATGCCACTTGGGTAAAGCTCCTGTCAACAAGTTCAGCTAAAAAGGGGGTGTCTGTAGCCAGGGCTCTGCAGGCAGCATTTGCAAGGGAACCTGCAGGGGTTGCGTTCCCTCCATGGGAGAGTCTGTGGCAGCAGAGTCTGTCATTTCCTCCGTTTGCTGGGTCAAGCAGGACAACTTGGAAAATGTAGACGGGGAGACCCTCTTGGAAGACCTTCTAAAAATGCTGCGGTTGTCTCCAGTTTTCTCCAAGAATCTGGTTCATTTTCCCTTGCCCACTGCAGGTCACCTGACCCGTGTGTTCAGAGGTGCCAATCCTGAGGTGAGTGAGAAAGGAACATTTGATGTTCCTTCTGTTTAAGAATTGTGGCATTAAGGGCTGTGAGCTTGGCCTGTGGCAGTAGAGTGTAGAGTGCCAGCTGAGTAGGCTGAAAGAAAATCCACTTCCATGTCTGCAGCAGCAAGAGCAAAGGCATCCCTGGCTATTTCCTAATTTTGCATTTCAGAGCTTGAAAAGAACGAAAAGCCCAGTTCTGCAGACAGAACGTTGCTTCGTGATAGTAGCCAGGGGGGAATATCTAATTCAGAGCAATTGGCAGTACACTTGAATCAGCCCATTTGAATTGACTCTGAGTGACTCAGAATCCCATTGCTATCAAAGCTGATGATTTGTGCTTAGTAGAGCTGGTTCTAGAGCTGCACAGAAATAAGGTTATAAGTGATAACTTATAATGGCCTGTGCCTCACACTCCTGTCTGTCCACAGAGCACAGAACCAAGAGCAGACTCTCCTCTGGCTCCCTCTGCTCCTGCAGAAGAGGCCAAAGAGGAGCCAAATGACCACAAGTCTCCAGCTGTGGTCACACCACAGCCGGAACTTTCCAGGACACTAAGTGCCACTTCTGGAGGGTGCTGTCTTTAGGGCAAGGCAGAGCTGCAAGTTTCTGAGCAGCCAGCTCTTGCTGTTGGTGGCTGAGGATGCTGAGTGCTGGAGTCCTGCCAGGACCTAGCGATTCCCCTCAGCCAGTGACACCTGGCAAATGGGCTTTGAGCTGTCATGTTTAGGCCCCAGCTTGCTGGGATTCTGAGAGGGACCAGCCTGAAGCAGGAAGGCTCCCTGTCAGCAGAGGAGGGAGCATGTCAAAGACCCTGCGCTCAGACTTGTTGGATACGGAGACACTCCAGACTTGTGGTCTGGAGACACCTGACCCCCTCCACAGACTTGCCAAGCAGCTATAGGCACAAAAAATATTGATCTGACAACACAAGCTCTTTGGGGTGGTTTGTCCCCGCCAGGTTCTTGGGTTTGCTTACCTGGCAGCATTTGAGAGACACACTGGGGATGTGGAGTTGCTGCTTTGAAGTCAGGGATTTTGGTGCCTTTGTTGCCAGGTTGTTCTTTTGCCTCCTCAGACAGAACAGTCAGCAGCAGAGCTGACAGACGCTCAGAGTCCACCTGTTTTTGGGCTTATAATAAGCTGCTAAGAGATGATTGTGTTGACCATGAATGCGTGGGGGGCCACTCTTCTCTTGTGTGGCAAAAGACACGTTCCCTTGTCAGCTTCCTAAGAGGCTGTTGGAGCTTCAGCCCCAGATGGAGCCTGATTGTACTGCCAGTGTCCCTTTGGAATCCGTGCCTCCCCACGGGCAGAGAATGACCCAGGGGAGCAGCAGAACAGTGCTTTGGGAATCTTGTGTGAGCCCAGCAGTCTTTGAATCTTGGCCCACAGATGTTGTAGGGGAAGTCGAAACCCATCTTCTCTTGCTTCCTGTGCAGGTCCCTCTAGAGAAAGAGCATGAGCAGATGGCTTTCTCAGAGATGCCATGCCAGCCATGCCAGATTCAGGGAGAGCTGTTTCCAGCTGAAGAATGGCAGAAGCAACTCAGGCAGCAGGTGGAAGAGCCTCCCATGCAGACAGGTGTTGGGGCATTGTCCTGGGTTATGGAATCAAAAATGTGTATTCTATTTTCATCTGCTGAAAGCAGTTGGGGAATTGTTCTTTATTTCTTGTAACTTTGGAAGGAGGGGGACGGGGGGAGGGGTGGGTGCCTTTTGGGTAATGGGCCATCAACAGACTATACCCCCGGACTATACCCGCTCCCCCCAGAGCCCCAGAAGCCCCATTTGCATGCATGGTCCTATTGTGGGATGCCCCACCCAGTGGGGGGAGTCTACATTTGCTGCCGGGAAAACTGAGCCGGCCGGGGACAGACTTCACTTGCTTCACCCCGATTCCTGGGAGGAAGACGGCACCCCATCTCATCTTCGCCAGACCCCATCTCATCATCGCCGGACCCCACCTCACCATCACCTCACCCCTGGACCCCTCCTCATCACTCCTAGACCCTTTTTGGCTACAGGATCGTCCCTGCTCCAACAGAGCCACGTCTGTCATCCCAGGACTCACTTCTGGACTGCTTCCAACACCCTGACTAACAGGGTGCCAGGTGGCAGCTCTGATTCTGTCAGGGCTTTCCCAAATTGTTGTTGTTTGTTTGCTGGTTTGGTGGGGTAGTTTTGTTTCCTACCACATTTGTATTATTGATATTCCTAGTAAAGAACTGTTATTCCTATTCCCAAATCTTTGCCTGAGAGCCCTTAATTGAAAATTTATAATTTGGCAGGGGTGGGGAGTTTGCATTCTCTATTCTAAGGGAAACCCCAGTTTCCCTGGCAGACACCTGTCTTGTCAAACCAAGACAGATTTTGGCGCCCAAGTGTGGGGCACAAGGGCATTGAGACAGAGGAATAACAGTTCTTGTGTACTAGATAGAAGTCTACTGCTCAAAATCATGCGGTCCAGCTTTCCCTGGTTTGGCTGGCACGTGGTTGTGGCTGTATTTCTGCCATTTGCTGGCCCTTATCTAAACATGGGCCCTATAACCAAGGCTACTGTGGCTGGCATCCAGTTTATTTTGTGGGTTAATAAGGTGAGGAATTCATGGATTTTTAACTTCCTTTGGAAAGCAGGCACATGGATTCAGGGCTATCATAGACTAACTCTGTGTTTCTGGGGTTACTTTAATAATGGTACATATTGTGAGGAAATGGCACCAGGGGAAATTTTCTCCCAATCCTTCACTCAGTTTTTTGGGTCTACTCCACCAGCTTTTCAAGGGTTAAATTTCCCTCTGAATGCTAATGACGTCATACAGTGGTTGGTGCTGCTTATAGGCCTATTCTATTTGGTATTCAGAGATAAAGGGAGACTGGCCTGGGTAAGCACTCTGATAACTACCCCAAAGAATAATGATGCTGCCCAAGAGCCCACCCCTGTCCCACAGCCAGCCTCAGGCATAAACCACCCGGTTTGGGTGAAGGCTCTGATAAAAGAAATGCATGAGATGAACCAGATGCTGAAAGAGTACATTTCCCCAGCTGGTGAGAAACCTTCGCCCTGCCCTGACAAAAGAGAATCTGATACAGAACCCGCAGACATTACAACTGTCCAGGTTCCAGCTGACACACAGGGGCAGTCACAGCCAGCAGCAGTTGCCCCTGTGGAAACAAGGAAATCTAAAGTGAAAACAGCAAACCCAGAGAGTAAAGATAAGAAGGGAGGGCCCTCACAAGACACAAGGGAATCACATGTTCAGATCATCACTGAGACCCTGTCGTATGAAAGTCTCCGTAATCTGCAAAAAGATATTGTACGGCAGGGACGTGAGGCTTACACTGCCTGGCTACTTCGGGTTTGGGATCTTATGGGCACAGGTGTCCAACTAGATGGTGGGGAGGCCAGGAATTTGGGACCCTTGACCCAGGACTCAGGTATAAATCAGGTATTTGTAAGGGAGCCTGGACCTCTTTCCCTCTGGCAGCGGCTTTTAACGAGTGTGAGAGAAAGATTTGTCCACAGAGAAAGAATGCAGGAGCACCACCATAGAATGCGCTGGAAAACTCTGGAGGAGGGAATCCAACAGCTGAGGGAAGTGGCAGTACTAGAGGTACTTTTTGGGAGGAGTGGACAGCATGATAATGATCCTGACAAGGTTAGGTGCACAGCGCAGATGTTATGGAACCTGGCAAATCTGGGGCCATCTCAGTATACTACATTCATTGCAACCATTAATGCTGAGGACAACCAAGTGACAGTGGGGGCTGTTGCCACTAAGCTTAGGAATTATGAGAGCATGATCAATGGCCCGCTGCAGGCTCATATCTCTGCCGTGGTGAAAGAGCTCAAAGAGGAAATGAGGGAGGTGAGGGAGGAGATGAGGAAGAGCAGTTCCAATGTGGCACCGGTGCGAGTCACAGGCCCCAGAGTCAGAGCCCAACGACCCCCAGCCAGAGAGAGAGGGTACACCCCGAGAGCTGACCTGTGGTTTTACCTGCGTGACCATGGGGAAGACATGGGAGTGTGGGATGGGAAACCCACCTATGTCCTGGCAGCCCGGGTGCGTGAGCTCAAGGAGAGGAACACTCACCAAAGGGGTGCCACTAAAATGAAAGTATCCTCAACCTCCTATGCCCAGGCTGTCAGTAGTCAGGATGCTGGAACCTCTAGTATGTATGCTCAGGGAGGGAATAACCAGTGCTAGAGGGGCCCTGCCTCTAGCCAGGTAGAGGAGAGGGACAATCGGATCTATTGGACTGTGTGGATCCGATGGCCTGGCACATCTGACCCACAGAAATACACGGCTTTGGTTGACACTGGCTCCCAGTGTACCCTGATGCCATCGGGGTATGTGGGAGCAGAGCCCATTTCTATTTCTGGAGTGACAGGGGGGTCCCAGCAGCTGACTGTATTGGAGGCCGAAGTGAGTTTGACTGGGAATGGGTGGCAGAAACACCCCATTGTGACTGGTCCAGAGGCCCCGTGCATCCTTGGCATAGACTATCTCAAAAATGGACATTTCAAAGACCCAAAAGGATATCGTTGGGCTTTTGGAGTAGCTGCTGTAGAGACGGAAGCAATCAGACAACTAAATACCCTGCCTGGTCTCTCAGATGACCCTTCTGCTGTGGGACTGCTGAGAGTTGAAGAACAACAGGTGCCAATCGCCACAGCAACAGTGCACCGTCGGCAATACCGTACTGACAGAGACTCTGTGACTCCCATCCATGAGATGATTCGGAAACTGGAGAGCCAAGGGGTGGTCAGCAAAACCCACTCACCCTTCAACAGTCCCATTTGGCCTGTGCGTAAGTCTGAAGGGGAATGGAGATTGACTGTGGACTATCGTGCATTGAATGAAGTGACTCCACCACTGAGCGCTGCCGTGCCGGACATGCTGGAGCTCCAGTATGAGCTGGAGTCCAAGGCAGCAAAGTGGTATGCGACCATCGATATTGCCAATGCCTTCTTCTCCATTCCTTTGGCAGCAGAGTGCAGGCCCCAGTTTGCTTTCACCTGGAGGGGCGTTCAGTACACCTGGAACCGACTGCCCCAGGGGTGGAAGCACAGTCCCACCATCTGCCATGGACTGATCCAGGCTGCACTGGAGAAGGGTGAGGCTCCGGAACATCTACAGTACATCGATGACATCATTGTGTGGGGAAACACGGCAGTGGAAGTTTTCGAGAAAGGAGAAAAGATCATCCAGATTCTCCTGGAAGCTGGCTTTGCCATTAAGAAGAGTAAAGTCAAGGGACCTGCCCGAGAGATCCAGTTCCTGGGAGTGAAGTGGCAAGATGGACGGCGTCAGATCCCCACAGAGGTCATTAATAAGATCACTGCGATGTCTCCACCGACCAGCAAGAAGGAAACACAAGCTTTCCTAGGTGCCATAGGTTTCTGGAGGATGCACATCCCTGAGTACAGTCAGATTGTGAGCCCTCTGTACCTGGTTACCCGCAAAAAGAATGATTTCCACTGGGGCCCAGAGCAGCAACACGCCTTTGCCCAGATCAAGCAGGAAATCGCTCATGCGGTGGCCCTTGGCCCAGTCAGGACGGGACCAGAGGTAAAGAATGTGCTTTACTCCGCAGCCGGGAGCCATGGTCTGTCCTGGAGCCTTTGGCAGAAGGTGCCTGGTGAGACTCGAGGCCGGCCACTGGGATTCTGGAGCCGAAGCTACAGAGGGTCTGAAGCCAATTACACTCCCACGGAGAAGGAGATCTTGGCTGCCTATGAAGGAGTTCAAGCCGCCTCAGAGGTGATTGGCACTGAAGCACAGCTCCTCCTGGCACCCCGACTACCAGTGCTGGGGTGGATGTTTAAAGGAAAGGTTCCCTCCACCCATCACGCCACCGATGCCACCTGGAGCAAATGGATTGCCCTCATCACTCAGCGCGCCCGTATTGGAAACCCGAATCGCCCTGGGATTCTGGAAGTGATCACCAACTGGCCGGAAGCTGAGAACTTCAGTCTCACCGAGGAAGAAGAACAAGAGCAGGTAACCCGGGCTGAAGAAGCTCCACCATATAACCAACTGCCAGCAGAAGAAGCACGCTACGCTCTTTTCACTGACGGTTCCTGTCGCATCGTAGGGATGAACCGAAAGTGGAAAGCAGCTGTGTGGAGCCCCACAAGACAGGTTGCACAAGCCACTGAAGGAGAAGGTGGGTCAAGCCAGCTTGCCGAACTCAAAGCTGTTCAATTGGCCCTGGACATCGCTGAAAGAGAGAAGTGGCCAAAGCTCTACCTCTACACCGATTCGTGGATGGTAGCCAATGCTCTGTGGGGCTGGCTGGAAAGGTGGAAAAAGGTCAGCTGGCAGCGTAGGGGAAAACCAGTCTGGGCTGCTGATGAGTGGAAGGACATCGCCACCAGAGTAGGGAAACTACCTGTGAAAGTCCGTCATGTGGATGCCCATGTTCCCAAGAGTCGGGCTAATGAGGAGCACCGGAACAACGAACAGGTAGATCAGGCCGCGAAGATAGAAGTGTCTAAGATAGACTTGGATTGGCAACATAAGGGAGAGTTGTTCCTAGCTCGGTGGGCCCATGATGCCTCAGGTCATCAGGGCAGAGATGCCACCTATAAGTGGGCACGAGACCGAGGGGTGGATCTAACCATGGACAGTATTTCTCAGGTTATCCATGACTGTGAAACATGTGCTGCCATCAAGCAGGCCAAGCGGGTGAAGCCCCTCTGGTACGGTGGACGGTGGTCCAAATATAAGTATGGGGAGGCCTGGCAGATTGATTACATCACCCTGCCCCAAACCCGCCAAGGCAAGCGCTATGTGCTGACCATGGTGGAAGCCACCACTGGGTGGCTGGAGACCTATCCTGTGCCTCATGCCACCGCCCGGAACACCATCCTGGGCCTTGAAAGACAAGTCCTGTGGAGACACGGCACCCCTGAGAGAATCAAGTCAGACAACGGGACCCATTTCAAGAACAGCCTTATAAACACCTGGGCTAAAGAACACGGCATTGAATGGATCTATCACATCCCTTATCATGCACCAGCTGCCGGGAAAGTGGAACGCTGCAATGGACTACTTAAGACCACTCTGAAGGCACTTGGCAGAGGGACCTTTAAGAACTGGGAAGTGAACTTAGCAAAAGCCACCTGGATGGTCAACACCCGAGGCTCCATCAATCGAGCTGGTCCTGCCCAGTCTACCCCTTTGCACACAGTAGATGGAGATAAAGTCCCTGTGGTGCACATGAGAGGTATTTTAGGAAAGGCTGTCTGGATTAACCCCACCTCAGGCAAAGGCGAACCCATCCGTGGGATTGTTTTTGCTCAAGGACCTGGTTACACTTGGTGGGTAATGCAGAAAGATGGAAAAACCAGTTGTGTACCCCAGGAAAACCTAATCCTAAGTAAGAACTGAGTGTAGGCGTTCATTCTGCATAATAGTTCATTGCTTTAGGTATGATGCAGATGATAATAGAATAAGGGGTGGATAATGTCCTGGGTTATGGAATCAAAAATGTGTATTCTATTTTCATCTGCTGAAAGCAGTTGGGGAATTGTTCTTTATTTCTTGTAACTTTGGAAGGAGGGGGACGGGGGGAGGGGTGGGTGCCTTTTGGGTAATGGGCCATCAACAGACTATACCCCCGGACTATACCCGCTCCCCCCAGAGCCCCAGAAGCCCCATTTGCATGCATGGTCCTATTGTGGGATGCCCCACCCAGTGGGGGGAGTCTACATTTGCTGCCGGGAAAACTGAGCCGGCCGGGGACAGACTTCACTTGCTTCACCCCGATTCCTGGGAGGAAGACGGCACCCCATCTCATCTTCGCCAGACCCCATCTCATCATCGCCGGACCCCATCTCACCATCACCTCACCCCTGGACCCCTCCTCATCACTCCTAGACCCTTTTTGGCTACAGGATCGTCCCTGCTCCAACAGAGCCACGTCTGTCATCCCAGGACTCACTTCTGGACTGCTTCCAACACCCTGACTAACAGGGTGCCAGGTGGCAGCTCTGATTCTGTCAGGGCTTTCCCAAATTGTTGTTGTTTGTTTGCTGGTTTGGTGGGGTAGTTTTGTTTCCTACCACATTTGTATTATTGATATTCCTAGTAAAGAACTGTTATTCCTATTCCCAAATCTTTGCCTGAGAGCCCTTAATTGAAAATTTATAATTTGGCAGGGGTGGGGAGTTTGCATTCTCTATTCTAAGGGAAAACCCAGTTTCCCTGGCAGACACCTGTCTTGTCAAACCAAGACAGGCATACTAGCTTAAATTGTGTAATAACCAAGAAAAAGCTTGCAAAATGTATGCTAACAGAATATATATGCTTATTTATGCAAACTGTATAACCAAAAATAATGCTAGTGGAAAAAGATATTTTAAAAGAAGAATGAGAGACTGGAGAAACATCAGAAGACCATCTGACATCTCCCTGACAAATCTTCAAAAACCACAACAGCTGATTATGAAGAAAAGCAAGTAGAAAATAACTGAAAACTTGGGGAAGTAAAGTTCCTAGAACAATATAAGAAAACAGAGAGCAGATTTGTGCGTTGCTCGGGGCGGAGACCCCCACACACCCAGCGCTGTCATTGCTCACCCTAATAAATTTGCTATATTGCTTGATGAATTGGCAAGTCTAGTTTTCATTTGTTACACCATGGAGTGGTGTCCCAGCCCTGTTGGAAAACAGCTAGAAATCTCCCAGGACCCTGTGCACACAGGCTTGGAGGCAGAAAAGGATGCAGGGGTTGGTTTGAAACCCTCGGAGAAACTGAGATACATAAAGTCACACAGACATGAAGTGGGAATGTAAGTTTTAGTTTTAGGTGAGTAAAAATATGCCTTAAGTGCCTTAAGCAAATGAGAGACTGTATTAGTTGATAGAAAAGCCCTAAAGTCCAGTTTAAAGTGCAGTAGCGTTACCTTTTACAAAGTAAATTAAGTCCTAGACATAATATAAACATAACATAACATTGCCAACATTTCTAGACAGAATAGACAGGCTATAGGCATAGGCCTTTGTGTAAAAAATGATAAGCGTTGTCACACAACTGTGTTAGAACAGGTTGGGTGCAAAAAGACAGGAATAGCATCATGTTTGTAGCTGATTGGATGATTTATGAATAGAATGCATTGTATTGGGGGTGCTCCTGCTGCTGCTTCTGCTTGGGACATGGGGACTCTATGTTAGAAGGCATTTTGCATAATGGCATGGACTGTAACACTCTGACCTTCGTGAGGCTGATGTAGCCATGTCATAAACTACTTTTACAACAAGCAGCAGCCTCTCTTGTTCCTCAGCTGGCCAGTCCAAACTTGACAGCTGTCCATCAACAATGTGCCCGCTGCTTCTGCCTACTGCCAGTCCTTCCCTGGCAGTGACAGCAGGAGCTGCTCCTGCCACTGGCCAGCTCCTTTGCCTGGAGTCCCTTCCCGTGCTGGCACTACAAGCTCCCTCTTGCCTTGAGCCAAATGCCTGCCTGCACCTTGGGCTGACTTGGCCAGGTCTCTTTTTCCAAGCATTTGACTCCCAGGCTTCTGCCCCAGCCCAGGGACATTTCTTATTTCCATCACTGCAGCGGGGAAAAATGGGCAACTGAATAACCCAATCCATATGATTTCAACAGAAGCCGATTTCTTGTTTACATTAAACCCCAGTTACAGTTTCTAGCACTGCTGTCCACACCTACAGGTGTCTCTCGATTGGCAAAGCCACTTGTCCACGAGGCAGGCACACATCCCTCAGGACACCGAATTGGTCAAGCGTCCATCATCACGTCCTGTATCTTCTCTCCAGGGTTTGCATTCTCTGTAAGCAGGTTCCCAGGCTCCCCGTGCTGTTTTTCAGTCCTGTTGTTGTCTTAGTAACCTTGATGAATTCCTGAGAAGCCTGAAAACAAGACTGCAGGTGGCTTGTCATCTACAAACAGTTTGGCTGGTACACAGAATGGCCTAAGTTGTACAGATACACTGCTACACATCACCTGCTAGTTTTACACAATGAACCATTCTGGTTTTACCGAAGAGGTGAATCATTAAGATTGTGGTGCTTTCTTGTACACCATATCCTGTTAAGACCAAAAGCATGCTGCTCTTACAGCTTGGATTGTGGCTGTTCCTACACCATTTATTCCACATTGCATGACTAAAGAAAATCTGTCCTTTGCCTTACAAAGTTTAAGCTACACCTTAGTGCAAATATGTGTTAAAAGAGAATGAATGCCATAATCCCCCTTTTATTTTTTGGTCACTGGTGGATACCTCCCTGAAGGATACAGAACAACTCAAAAATGTTGGGCATACAATGAAGAAAATGCAACCCAAAATTCCCTCTGGATGACGAGGTTAGAAAACCTGTTTTAATCCGTGTCACTATTTCTCACCACATCTACTTCAACTGACAATAAATTGAGCTGACTTTCTCCATGAACAAGAAAAAGCTTGCAAAATGTATGCTAACAGAATATATATGCTTATTTATGCAAACTGTATAACCAAAAAATAATGCTAGTGGAAAAAGACATTTTAAAAGAAGAATGAGAGACTGGGAGAAACATCAGAAGACCATCTGACATCTCCCTGACAAATCTTCAAAAACCACAACAGCTGATTATGAAGAAAAGCAAGTAGAAATAACTGAAAACCACGGGAAGTGAAGTGCCTAGAATGGTATAAGAAGACAGAGAGCAGAACTGTGCGTTGCTTGGGGCAGAGACCCCCACACACCAGCGCTGTCATTGCTCACCCTAATAAATTTGCTATATTGCTTGATGAATTGGCAAGTCTAGTTTTCATTTGTTACACCATGGAGTGGTGTCCCAGCCCTGCTGGAAAAACAGCTAGAAATCTCCCAGGACCCTGTGCACACAGGCTTGGAGGCAGAAAAGGATGCAGGGGTTGGTTTGAAACCCTGGAGAAACTGAGATACATAAGTCACACAGACATGAAGTGGGAATGTAAGTTTTTAGTTTTAGGTGAGTAAAAATATTCTTAAGTGCCTTAAGCAAATGAGAGACTGTATTAGTTGATAGAAAAGCCCTAAAGTCCAGTTTAAAGTGCAGTAGCGTTACCTTTTACAAAGTAAATGAAGTCCTAGACATAATATGTATATAAACATAACATAACATTGCCAACATTTCTAGACAGAATAGACAGGCTATAGGCATAGGCCTTGTGTAAAAATGACTAGCGTTGTCACACAACTGTGTTAGAACAGGATAGGTGAAAAAGACAGGAATAGCATCATGTTTGTAGCTGATTGGATGATTTATGAATAGAATGCATTGTATTGGGGGTGCTCCTGCTGCTGCTTCTGCTTGGGACATGGGGACTCTATGCTAGAAGGCATTTTGCATCATGGCGTGGACTGTAACACTCTGACCTTCGTGAGGCTGATCTAGCCATGTCATAAACTACTTTTACAACAAGCAGCAGCCTCTCTTGTTCCTCAGCTGGCCAGCCCAAACTTGACAGCTGTCCATCAACAATGTGCCCGCTGCTTCTGCCTACTGCCAGTCCTTCCCTGGCAGTGACAGCAGGAGCTGCTCCTGCCACTGGCCAGTCCTTTGCCTGGAGGCCCTTCCCGTGCTGGCACTACAAGCTCCCTCTTGCCTTGAGCCAAATGCCTGCCTGCACCTTGGGCTGACTTGGCCAGGTCTCTTTTTCCAAGCATTTGACTCCCAGGCTTCTGCCCCAGCCCAGGGACATTTCTTATTTCCATCACTGCAGCGGGGAAAAATGGGCAACTGAATAACCCAATCCAATGATTTCAACAGAAGCCGATTTCTTGTTTACATTAAACCCAGTTACAGTTTCTAGCACTGCTGTCCACACTACAGGTGTCTCTCGATTGGCAAAGCCACTTGTCCACGAGGCAGGCACACATCCTTCAGGACACCGAATTGGTCAAGCGTCCATCATCACGTCCTGTATCTTCTCTCCAGGGTTTGCATTCTCTGTAAGCAGGTTCCCAGGCTCCCCGTGCTGTTTTTCAGTCCTGTTGTTGTCTCAGTAACCTTGATGAATTCCTGAGAAGCCTGAAAACAAGACTGCAGGTGGCTTGTTATCTACAAACAGTTTGGCTGGTACACAGAATGGCCTAAGTTGTACAGATACACTGCTACACATCACCTGCTAGTTTTACACAATGAACCATTCTGGTTTTACCGAAGAGGTGAATCATTAAGATTGTGGTGCTTTCTTGTACACCATATCCTGTTAAGACCAAAAGCATGCTGCTCTTACAGCTTGGATTGTGGCTGTTCCTACACCATTTATTCCACATTGCATGACTAAAGAAAATCTGTCCTTTGCCTTACAAAGTTTAAGCTACACCTTAGTGCAAATATGTGTTAAAAGAGAATGAATGCCATAATCCCCCTTTTATTTTTTGGTCACTGGTGGATACCTCCCTGAAGGATACAGAACAACTCAAAAATGTTGGGCATACAATGAAGAAAATGCAACCCAAAATTCCCTCTGGATGACGAGGTTAGAAAACCTGTTTTAATCCGTGTCACTATTTCTCACCACATCTACTTCAACTGACAATAAATTGAGCTGACTTTCTCCATGCTGAGGCAGTTTTGCAATGAAGCAGCATCGTGTCATGATGCTAAATAAGAATCTGGCATTACCTCTAATGTTCACTGCTACAAAGTCTATCAGTACACAGCAAGGCAGACTGGATTATCACAGTTATTCCTCCCCTCCTGTCCATCCCATTGTCTCCTGTGCAGAAGATGCAGGCTATGGAAAACAAAGCAAGGTTGCTGCCTGTTTTCCTTCTCCCACAGCACTTGTCAGACACCATGTTTTTTCAAAGGACTGCATGTGCTCTCTCTCCCAGCTTGCTTATTTCTCATTCTACAAAAGCAGAGAGCTGAAGGAGTTCCAGGCATGTGAGTGCCTGATCTCTCTTTCCCTCGAAAGGCTCTGCCTCCCGAAGCCCTGGTTACCTGCTGTGCTCTGGCATGAGAGCCATTCAAGCCTGAAACACAAGGGCAGTGGATTTCAGCTGCCAAGCCTCTCTTGGCAATGGGATTGCTTTTACCCTGCAGCCTCCATGGGCAAGGGCTCTGTGGGAGCAGGGGCCATCACAGCCTGGGAGCTGCAGACAGAGCCAGGCAAAGGAGCAGATCCTGCTGCCTTCTGCTGCTGCTGATCCTGGCAGCAACTGCCCTGGGAGTTCCTCCAAGGAACTTCACACCAAGGGCCCGCTCCTGCCCAGCCGGGCTCTGCCCACGGCCAAAGCCCACGCCACCCTCACCCCACCCTGCCTCACCGGCCCTGCGGCCTCACCGGGCTCTGGGCTGGCAGCAGCAGCAGCAGCTCTCTGCTCACTGCTGGAGCTGGTGGCCTTCAGCTTCTCCCTGCTGCCTCCTGTCAGTCTCTGGCTGTCCCCAAGGTCTGCAGGGCAGCTGTGGCACAAGTGGAGGCTCTGGAATTGGTTCCAAGGCCTGGCAGAGCTGCAGTCCCAGAGCCCTCTGTGCTCCCTGGTGGCCCCTCCATCCCCTCAGCCCCACCGTCCCCTCAGCAAAGCCCAGCCCCCTTCAGTTTCTTCAGCCCCCACAGTCCTCCCACCCCACTCAATCCCTTCTGACCCATCCCATCCCTTTAGACCCAGCACCCTCCTCAGCCTGTGCCACTTCCCTGTCACCTCCGTGCCACCCTCGCCCTCTGCTCCCCCACAGCCCTCAGTGCCCCCAGCACCTCAAGGTCACTGTCCCTGCAGCGTCACCGCCTCCTCAGCCCCCCCAGCCCCCTCTGTCTCACCGTCCTTCAGCAGCTCCTCAGGGAACAGGGCCTGGGGCCACCGGCAGCTCCCAGCGCTCCAGGGACACCCGGGGCTGGAACTGCTGTTCCCCCCGCCCGGCCACCAGCTCGGACCCAGCACAGGGACAGGGGACACAGGGGCACAGGGGGAAAAAGAAGAGGCGAAAAAGAGCTAAAAATGCAGTCTAGGCCTACGCAAACATCAGTCTATCCATCTGCAATAAATTCACAGACCAAGGCAGAGCATTTGCTTTGTGATGTCAGGGCACGGTTGCCGCGTCCTCGTGCTGACATCACAAGGTTGCCCTGGTGCACGGAAGGCCTCAGTGGTGGCAGAGCAGCTCTTGGGCTTGCTCAGTGTAGGAGCATCTTCCTGCTTGAGGCTTTTGTCAGTGGCCAGCTGCACACTGACAGGAGCCTTGCTTTTTCTTGTGTTAGAGCACAGTCTGCAAACTTGCACAGCAGTGCCACAATGATTGGGCCACTCGCTGCTGCAGTTTGCACTGTTTATGGCATTACTTATTCTAGCTATTACCTGACTCACCTGGCACGTAAGTAGAGCTTTTCCCTGCGTGTCACCTAACCTGGCTTTTGTATGTCTTCCTGCTCTTTCTTAGTGATGGAGTTGATTTGGAAACAGAAAGACCATTTGGATGCCACTTGGGTAAAGCTCCTGTCAACAAGTTCAGCTAAAAAGGGGGTGTCTGTAGCCAGGGCTCTGCAGGCAGCATTTGCAAGGGAACCTGCAGGGGTTGCGTTCCCTCCATGGGAGAGTCTGTGGCAGCAGAGTCTGTCATTTCCTCCGTGTTGTTTGGGTCAAGCAGGACAACTTGGAAAATGTAGACGGGGAGACCTTCTTGGAAGACCTTCTAAAAATGCTGCGGTTGTCTCCAGTTTTCTCCAAGAATCTGGTTCATTTTCCCTTGCCCACTGCAGGTCACCTGACCCGTGTGTTCAGAGGTGCCAATCCTGAGGTGAGTGAGAAAGGAACATTTGATGTTCCTTCTGTTTAAGAATTGTGGCATTAAGGGCTGTGAGCTTGGCCTGTGGCAGTAGTAGAGTGCCAGCTGAGTAGGCTGAAAGAAAATCCACTTCCATGTCTGCAGCAGCAAGAGCAAAGGCATCCCTGGCTATTTCCTAATTTTGCATTTCAGAGCTTGAAAAGAACGAAAAGCCCAGTTCTGCAGACAGAACGTTGCTTCGTGATAGTAGCCAGGGGGAATATCTAATTCAGAGCAATTGGCAGTACACTTGAATCAGCCCATTTGAATTGACTCTGAGTGACTCAGAATCCCATTGCTATCAAAGCTGATGATTTGTGCTTAGTAGAGCTGGTTCTAGAGCTGCACAGAAATAAGGTTATAAATGATAGGTAATGGCCTGTGCCTCACACTCCTGTCTGTCCACAGAGCACAGAATCAAGAGCAGACTCTCCTCTGGCTCCCTCTGCTCCTGCAGAAGAGGCCAAAGAGGAGCCAAATGACCACAAGTCTCCAGCTGTGGTCACACCACAGCCGGAACTTTCCAGGACACTAAGTGCCACTTCTGGAGGGTGCTGTCTTTAGGGCAAGGCAGAGCTGCAAGTTTCTGAGCAGCCAGCTCTTGCTGTTGGTGGCTGAGGATGCTGAGTGCTGGAGTCCTGCCAGGACCTAGCGATTCCCCTCAGCCAGTGACACCTGGCAAATGGGCTTTGAGCTGTCATGTTTAGGCCCCAGCTTGCTGGGATTCTGAGAGGGACCAGCCTGAAGCAGGAAGGCTCCCTGTCAGCAGAGGAGGGAGCATGTCAAAGAGACCCTGCGCTCAGACTTGTTGGATACGGAGGGGACACTGTGGTCTGGAGACACCTGACCCCCTCCACAGACTTGCCAAGCAGCTATAGGCACAAAAAATATTGATCTGACAACACAAGCTCTTTGGGGTGGTTTGTCCCCGCCAGGTTCTTGGGTTTGCTTACCTGGCAGCATTTGAGAGACACACTGGGGATGTGGAGTTGCTGCTTTGAAGTCAGGGATTTTGGTGCCTTTGTTGCCAGGTTGTTCTTTTGCCTCCTCAGACAGAACAGTCAGCAGCAGAGCTGACAGACGCTCAGAGTCCACCTGTTTTTGGGCTTATAATAAGCTGCTAAGAGATGATTGTGTTGTCCATGAATGCGTGGGGGGCCACTCTTCTCTTGTGTGGCAAAAGACACGTTCCCTTGTCAGCTTCCTAAGAGGCTGTTGGAGCTTCAGCCCCAGATGGAGCCTGATTGTACTGCCAGTGTCCCTTTGGAATCCGTGCCTCCCCACGGGCAGAGAATGACCCAGGGGAGCAGCAGAACAGTGCTTTGGGAATCTTGTGTGAGCCCAGCAGTCTTTGAATCTTGGCCCACAGATGTTGTAGGGGAAGTCGAAACCCATCTTCTCTTGCTTCCTGTGCAGGTCCCTCTAGAGAAAGAGCATGAGCAGATGGCTTTCTCAGAGATGCCATGCCAGCCATGCCAGATTCAGGGAGAGCTGTTTCCAGCTGAAGAATGGCAGAAGCACCTCAGGCAGCAGGTGGAAGAGCCTCCCATGCAGACAGGTGTTGGGGCATACTAGCTTAAATTGTGTAATAACCAAGAAAAAGCTTGCAAAATGTATGCTAACAGAATATATATGCTTGTTTATGCAAACTGTATAACCAAAAATAATGCTAGTGGAAAAAGATATTTTTAAAGAAGAATGAGAGACTGGAGAAACATCAGAAGACCATCTGACATCTCCCTGACAAATCTTCAAAAACCACAACAGCTGATTATGAAGAAAAGCAAGTAGAAAATAACTGAAAACCACGGGAAGTGAAGTGCCTAGAATGGTATAAGAAGACAGAGAGCAGATTTGTGCGTTGCTTGGGGCAGAGACCCCCGCACACCCAGCGCTGTCATTGCTCACCCTAATAAATTTGCTATATTGCTTGATGAATTGGCAAGTCTAGTTTTCATTTATTACACCATGGAGTGGTGTCCCAGCCCTGCTGGAAAACAGCTAGAAATCTCCCAGGACCCTGTGCACACAGGCTTGGAGGCAGAAAAGGATGCAGGGGTTGGTTTGAAACCCTCGGAGAAACTGAGATACATAAAGTCACACAGACATGAAGTGGGAATGTAAGTTTTAGTTTTAGGTGAGTAAAAATATGCCTTAAGTGCCTTAAGCAAATGAGAGACTGTATTAGTTGATAGAAAAGCCCTAAAGTCCAGTTTAAAGTGCAGTAGCGTTACCTTTTACAAAGTAAATGAAGTCCTAGACATAATATAAACATGACATAGCATTGCTAACATTGCTAGACAGAATAGACAGGCTATAGGCATAGGCCTTGTGTAAGAAATGACTAGCGTTGTCACACAACTGTGTTAGACCAGGATAGGTGAAAAAGACAGGAATAGCATCATGTTTGTAGCTGGTTGGATGATTTATGAATAGAATGCATTGTATTGGGGGTGCTGCTGCTGCTGCTTCTGCTTGGGACATGGGGACTCTATGTTAGAAGGCATTTTGCATAATGGCATGGACTGTAACACTCTGACCTTTGTGAGGCTGATCTAGCCCTGTCATAAACTACTTTTCCCACAAGCAGCAGCCTCTCTTGTTCCTCAGCTGGCCACCCCAAACTTGACAGCTGTCCATCAGCAATGTGCCCGCGGCTCCTGCCTACTGCCAGTCCTTCCCTGGCAGTGACAGCAGGAGTTGCTCCTGCCACTGGCCAGCTCCTTTGCCTGGAGTCCTTCCCGTGCTGGCACTACATGCTCCCTCTTGCCTTGAGCCAAATGCCTGCCTGCACCTTGGGCTGACTTGGCCAGGTCTCTTTTTCCAAGCATTTGACTCCCAGGCTTCTGCCCCAGCCCAGGGACATTTCTTATTTCCATCACTGCAGCGGGGAAAAATGGGCAACTGAATAACCCAATCCATATGATTTCAACAGAAGCCGATTTCTTGTTTACATTAAACCCCAGTTACAGTTTCTAGCACTGCTGTCCACACCTACAGGTGTCTCTCGATTGGCAAAGCCACTTGTCCACGAGGCAGGCACACATCCTTCAGGACACCGAATTGGTCAAGCGTCCATCATCACGTCCTGTGTCTTCTGTCCAGGGTTTGAATTCTTTGTAAGCAGGTTCCCAGGCTCCCCGTGCTGTTTTTCAGTCCTGTTGTTGTCTCAGTTACCTTGATGAATTCCTGAGAAGCCTGAAAACAAGACTGCAGGTGGCTTGTCATCTACAAACAGTTTGGCTGGTACATAGAATGGCCTAAGTTTACATTTACATTGCTACAATGCCCCGTTCTTTTTCTTAGACTGGCCAAACTTTCTTCATTGCATTTTCTGCCAAACGAGTCACCAATTCCACAATGCATGGAATAATACAAAGCAAAATTATAATGAAAGCCAATACCAACAAAGCACTCCGTGTGATATCTC
Organism: Phylloscopus whistleri; assembly: GCA_017589585.1. NCBI lineage: Eukaryota > Metazoa > Chordata > Aves > Passeriformes > Phylloscopidae > Phylloscopus > Phylloscopus whistleri. The sequence continues at coordinate 134,923 of JADMLD010001023.1, read as the reverse complement.
TCAACCAACCAGTGATTTCCCATTCCTCAAACCTTTCATCCAAACCCCAGTCACCAAGAGTCAACTTCTTCATCTTATCTTGTAGTTGTTTAAGTCTCCTGTGAATGGATGCAGAATGGGCAGAGAGGTTCAGTCAGTCAGCATCTGATTTATAATAGCTGAAGTGATATTTAATTGCTCAGCTGTCCAATGGCCCAACTTATCAGAGTCAAGGCTTGAGTTGCAGCAACACCTGGCACAAGGATCAATGGTATCATCCTTGCTGGAGTGCCCCAAAACTCTAAGTGATCCTTACAGTTTGGCCACAGGCTTGTGAGTGCCCTTTTAGCTCTTTTGCTATGTCCTGCTCTCCAGATTGTCTCATTTAGCAACTCACTCTTGCTAGGACCAAACATAGTTATTTTCCCTAAGGTACACGGTCCATCAAATGCATCACTCAGGATTGTGGGCCGTGCTCTGTCTTCACAGATTAAAAAGAACACCTGGTGGAAGCATTCTTACAGTTGCATTTTCACCAACACTTCCAGAATAAGTCCAATTGTGGCAATATTTAGTTACATTCTGATACCATGGAATATTTGGGTTAAGGATGACACTACTATTTTTGGGATGTGGGATTAGGACATTGCTCGTATGTTCTGCTGCTAAAACAATTTGCATCTTATTAAGGCCATTACCAGCTACCCACTAAATGCAGGACAAGATACATAAAAAACCAACCACAATCAACAAAACTTACTAAATCCAATCATGTCACTCACACAGGACCTCACAGCATGAGAAAAATAAAAGTAATATCCTATGTCTCTAGGGGAAATTGAGATAAATGACCACTACTCCAAAGTCCAAAGAGTTGAGACCCAGGAGAAAGTCCATTAACGGAATATGTTGATTCTTGACATCACTAAATGTCTTTTTGGGAACCTGGAACAGCAAATAGCTGAAGAAGGTTAGTAGGAACACTATACCATGATAATGACAGAAGGCTTTAGTTGATAAGTTTCCTCTGTAAGTCCCTAGACACAGCCATCTTCTAGCAGTCCTACTTTTGCTTCTGATTACCGAGACTGAGTGGTGATTAAGTAATTTTTCCTCTCACTGAACCTCATTTTCTCAGAGGCAACTGATGTCTGATCAAATGAATAGATGATTATTTTAACCTGTTAATGATAAAAACACATGCATCTCTTCTCTTTAAGTTAATGAATCAATTGAAAAAAATAGTTTGAAAAGATTTCCTATCTTGATAAAGTGGATTTTCCCTTAAAAGCTTGGAAACTCTTTTGGGAAAATTCATGCAGCTAGGGTACAAAGTGTTTTTTCACTTACTTGTTTTCTAATTGCATGTAGATTACAACCAAAACTTGGTAGATTTGAACACAAATGTACATTCTGCATTATTCAGCCTTCTCAAGGCACTAAATTCCCCCTTTTTTTTTTTGTTGTTGTTGTTTTGTTTTAAAAACAGCATGCATGACTCTTGCTAAGAACATGAAGGAGTAACAAAACAAAACTATATATGTAGTGAAACAAAAACTGACAGCAATCAGGAATAAGTCAGGTACAACCATTAGGAATATTTCAGATGATACACATAATCATTAACCATGTGAAATTAGGTAATTAGCAATCTCTGAAATACTGTACCATCATCCCAGAGTCTGCAGACAGCTGATCAACCCCAAATCAGTGAAGATCTGGACATTCTCCAGATAATGATTCTCCAAGCTCTTGTCAAAGATAGCTCCAGCTGTCACATTCATGGGGTCAAACTGCCAAGTCAAGGTGATTGAATATTTTTAAATGCAGAAAACACCTGGGTCTGTTGGCAAATTTCCCATCCACATAGAGCTAAGGCCTGGCCACTGCCTGAGCTCTAACTGGAAGAGAATTCCATAGACGTATTTCAAAACAAGGCTCTTAAGACTCTTAGGGTGAAAGACTAATTGACCCATCCAATAACTGGTCCCTCCAAAATTCCCTCAGGATAGGGATGCTTTAAACACAGCTGTTTACAGCTGTTTAAACTGCTACAGTGCTTCTGTAACAAGACCTAAAGGTCACAATATCATCACTTCAAAGGAGGCTTTTAACAAAGCACAGATATCGTTTCTTGGAACTCTGAAAAATACTTCAAAATCATGAGACAGCACTGGGTCAAACTACTGAGCTACTGCAGAGAAACTAGCATAAACAGCTAGAAGAGAATGGCCAGGTAAGCATGGCTGGCCAGGTGACAGAAGGAAGGGCAGGAAGAGGGGCATAAAATAGAGCTCTTGGGACTGAGGAGGCCAGGAGTGCCACAGGCCCTGAAAGCACAGAGCCTTGTAATCTGCAGAGATCAGCACTGGGACAGGAGGGCTCCAATGGAAGCAGAGGTGGGCAGGGAAGCAGAAAGAAGTGGCTGAATGAATGTGATTTGGAGGCTGAAAGAGGAAAAGCTGAGCCTGCTGGCAGCTCCCAGTCACTTGCTGTGCATTTGTGTGTTCAGAACATCGAGGCAGAGGCACAAGCAGAGCTGTCCAAAGCTCCAAGTGACATCATGGCAGTGAAGAGGACGAACACGGAAGACAGGAGGAGAACTCCAGATCCCTAGAACCTCCATCAGCAGATGGGCGACCAACAAAACCAGGTGAGTGGAGGAGTGGCAGCCACTCCACTCACGAATCCTTCTCTCTCTTGTTCTTTACAGAGCCCTGGTGAGAAGCTGCAGGGAGAACTGCAGGAAACTCAGGCTAGGATCAAGGCAATAGACAAGAGGCTGGAGGAAGAAATGAAAATTCTAAGACAAAGACAAGTGACAATTCATCTCCTCCTTGAAGAGCGAGAGACTCTAGAAAAACAAGTGAGTGAAAGAACCATTGCCACTGCAGTCACCAAACTGGTGCTTTCTGCCCTTCTTGCCTTTCCCCTGCAGAGCAGCAGGGGTCTGGGGTGATGCCTCTGAGTGCCATCCTGATCTAGTGTCTATCCCAGCCAGTCTGAAGGACACTTCCAGGTCTGCTGAATCGCAGCTGCTGGCCTGGACAGTGGCACTAGCGCTCTGGCCTTTTGGCCAGCAGTCATCTGAATGCACTCCTGCTGGTCTGTTCCCACTCTCCTTGTTTCTGGAGGTGTTCTTGCAGGTGAACATGGTGACCCAGAGGGATCTTGAAACAAGCTGTCTGTATCCATTGTGAATCTGGTCCTCTCCCTTTCCTCACAGTCGATGGACTCTTGGCTGGCAGGGACAAGCTGTACTCTCTGACTGCTTTGTTCTCTTTGACTTGAGGTGGGTGTGTTGACATCTTACCTGGCAGACTGCAAAGATTTCCAGCAAGGGACTGGCAACGAGGAGCCTGGAGATTCCTGTGAGGCACAGGAACTGTCCCAAGCAGAAGTGCTGCCAATGGAGCACATTCTGAAGATGGTGGAGGAGGTAGAACATTTGAACAAGCACCTGCAAGTGTGTCTGCAGCCCTTGGAAGGGGAAAAGAATCCTTGGGAGAAAGTCGAATGGTCATTTTGGCAGTCACCCTTCAGAAAATCCATGACAATGGATTTTGGAGAAAGTGGAAAATGAATCTGGCCATGAACTGGAGTAAAACCAGCCTTTGGGTTTGACCCATCCAGTTTGAGAAGTGGACATCAGGAAAAACCCATGGCAGAGCTCTGCATGTGGCTGACAGCACCTTCCTAAGGGCTTGCATTTGAAATGGGATCTCGGGCTAATCTCTGCCAGCCACTTTTCTGACACAAACTCTTTTGTTGTCTCAGGTCTACACAGGCTCTTCTATTGAACCTACAGCAGCAGCAGCTGCAGCAGTGTCACCTAAAGGAGCCTTTGCTGCCCAGCATGGGAAGTGGAGCCCGGGCAGTTTGTTCATCTCCAGCACTGACAGAGCTGCTGCTCAGCAACAGGAGATGGAGGATGACTCCATGCAGCTCCTGAGTACGTCTGGTGTCTTTCTTCTCTGAGGGACAGTGCATGGTGTGCATGTGTCAGCAGAGCTGCATCCAATGATCCTCCTCAGTTTGGTGTCACAGGGACATTGAGGAGTCCCCACAGGAAATGCTGGGCTCCAAGGCAGCAAGAGAGTGCTCTGGCTGTTCCTGCTGCCTCTGAGGGCAGCTTGGACATGCTTGGGTTTGCCTGAGCTTCCCAATCTGCTCCAGGCAGAAGCAGGGATTGTTCTGGCATCAGCACAAGGCTGTGACCTAGCAAATGATCTGGGCAAGTCCTGTGTGCTAGTGGCCAAACTGGATAGAATGGTTAGCTTCCTAAATTCTTCTTAGACTCCTGACTTCTCACCCATCATCAGAGCAAAAAGACTTAACAGAAATTGATTGGTTTTGGTGTTTTGTCTTTTGGTTGTGGTTGTGGTTTTAATTTGGGGTTTTTTCTGGATTTTTTTTTTTGGTAGAGTATGTTTCTCCATCTTGAAGGAGCTCTTCTTCCCCATGTGTCTTACTGGTGTCATTTTTATGACTGTTCTTACACCACTACTACATCTACAGGTTTTTCTATGAGAAGATTTATTTTTGTCAGTGAGAACTCTTTTGAAAGAACATCAGGTGACAGCAGAAACAGAGAGCAAGAGGTGTTTGCATTGTGCCCCCAATGGAAAAACAGATATTTTTATAACAATTTGTATTTAATATCCTAGTTCTGTTCTTATAAAGATGTGTCCAAGAGACACATCAATGTGTGATCAGATAAAACTGAACTGTAGGCATTTCTCAGGAGCGAGCCTCCAGCCCCTCTGCTGTATATTCCTCAGATCCATGGTACTTTTTCATCCCTGATTCCCACTCATTCCCATGAGTGTTACAATCCTACCCATTGGCCCAAGCCCTGCTCAGATCAGTCTCCAGGAACACACATCAAGCCCTGGGTGATTATGCAGCACAAGTCATTGAATCTGCTTCCTGCTCAGAACAGCTGCCGGTCCTGTGCTCTCAGATAAGACCTGGGGGGGCTGAGAACAGAGCCCAGTTGACTCTCTGTCTGCCATCCCTTGTTGGCACAAAAAGGGCATTGATCTGCACCTGGGTGTGTCTGATCTCAAAGCCAATCCTGTTGTGTCCTGAATGGGGGCACCAGCTTGGAAGGGGCTGGCTCTGGCTGTGCCTTCTTCCCATTGCTTGTCAGTGCTCATGCTTGGCCTTTGCCAGCTTTGCTGTGGTAGCTGCCCTGCCCCTGAGGGCTGGTGTGACTGCAGAGGCTGGAGCCTTCCTTAGCTGGGAGAGTCCTGCTGCCACCCGGCCGCTGCAGCACGGAGCTGCCCCGAGGCAGCAGCCCCTCTGTGGGAAATACTAAAGGTAAGAAGGCTTTCAGAAAGCTGTGAAAGCAGGCCCCAGAAAGAGAAAGAGCAGAAGAACTTGAAATTAGCTGCAACTGCAAAGCTTGAAAGTAGGAAAAGTTACAAGAATACAGCAAGCAACGACATGAAACAATAGTTTTGAGTTTTTCGGTTTGGCTAGGATAGACCTTAAGACTGCAGAAAAATATGCTTAGCAAGATAGTAGAAGGTTTTAAGCTTAATAATGAAATATTGTGTCCTGTTAATAGAAAGCATACAAGCAAGCATTGTTTGAAGCAGGTGTACATACGCTTTTAGTGATTGGCTAGAATAATTGTCTGTAAGCTGTAGCAAGATGCTATTGGCTAGAAAGTTTTTTAAATGCCCTGTAACAAAGAAATCTTCAGCTGCTGCTGGCAGATGTGAGCTGTTGCCATCTTTCAATTGTCTCAACTTTTCTGAGGCTGATGTGGCAATAAAGGCTCGAGGAAGGTCTCACAGTGGTCCCGTCCCATTTATGCACAAACCTCCAACATAGCCCTGGTCTGGGCCAGCTTCTGCTTGGCATGGGCTGGGCTCACCAGAGGGTCAGCATCTCCTCTGGGCAGCTGTCCATGTCACACCTGAGCAGCACTGCTGTCCTTGCTGCCCTTGCCCGCTGTGCCCAGCTGGAAAGATGGGCACGTGTGTGGTGCTGAGAGGGCGAGTGCAATGGCAGGGACTGATCCCTGCTGTCAGGGGGCAGAGAAGCAGTGTGGTTCTTCACATGGGGCACGGGCAAGGGCGTCTTTGAGCTCAGCCTGCTCATCAAGGGTGAGAGTCCTGATGCTGAAGGCCCCCTTGGGACTGGTTATAGCATGAGCTGCTTTGGTTTACAAATGGAAAGGCATTCTTTTGGCAAACTACTGCCCTCCTCTGCTGGGAATGCATCTCTCTGTGCTTTGTTTTCTGTCAAGAGATCTCTCCAAAGGACTGCAGAAAATCAGTCTCTGTGCTGGCCATTTGTACTACAGAGCTGCCTGTCTTCTTGTGGTTGTTGTTGTTGTTACCCAGCTGACCACAAAGGACTCAGAGCCCCAGATAGTGGGGCTGCCTTTTGTATCTCTTGGATGCTGGAATCTCTGCTTTCAAGTGAGCATCTTGCATTTTGTTTCCCTCAGGGCAAATGGCAAGCGTGGAAAATCCCCGGGTGAAATACATTGAACTGGAAAGTCTTGGCAGTGGGTGAGTCCAATCACAGTTACTCCTACACAATCATGGGGCAGGTGATTTGCTGGTGGAATATCTATGGAGTGTGAAGTCAGGCAAGCTGCAAACATCCTCAGACACTGGGGTTAGTCTGCCCCATCTCTCAGTACTGGCTGGAGTTTGTAAGTGTGGTCAGAAGGCATTGTCCAAGACACTTCCATTTCATTGCCAGAAATAGCAACCTACCCCCTATCCTAGCAGTGAGATAACAGTTCTCAGGAACATTTCTTCCCAAGAGTTTGCTGAAGGAAAGAGTCTGTAATCAGGATAAAAACTGCCCAGTTTAGAAACTGAAATCCAAGATGAAAGAATCCATTCATCCAAGATGAATGGCCTTTTGAGCTGAGTCAGTAAAGCCCAGTGCTGCAGGAACAGGCCCAGTGCCCATGCACTTGAGAGGAAAATGCATCATCTGCCTTCAGGCAGACCCCTTCTGCTTCCTGCAGGTTTGAGGCATTTACAGCAGACATCTGCTGTCTGGGATGGCTTTCCCTCCATGATCTAAATGTCTTCTCCTTTCTTTGCTGCTGTTTTGTTTCTAGGACTTTTGGAGATGTTTGTAGAGCAGTCGACGCTGCCACAGGAGGAGAGGTAAATGCCAACAGCCCCTGCAGATTCTGCTGCTCTCCAGGGCTTTCCTCTCTTGTGTCAGCTCTGGCTGGAGCTTTGGCTAGAGCTGTGCTGCAAAGGCACAAGAAGCACAGACTGCTGCCAGCCTGCCAATTGCATTTGGGACAGTCTTTGCCCTTCTCAGCTGCCAGAAGGAAGGCAAGGAGGGCAGCGGTTCCTTGCAGAGAAGGATGCTCTCCCTGGCTCTCAATTGCTCCAACAAAGGTGCTGCCTTAGAGCATCTCACTGCTCTCTGGGGCTACGGCTTCAGAGTCCTGAATTCTCATTTCTGGCTGCCAGCAAATACATCTGAATGTTCCTGGCAGTTCCTTAGCCACCTGCAGTGCTGCACTTGGGATCTGCACATAGGGAGGGATGTGGAAGGTGTCCCTCACAGCCCTAAGCCCTGCTTACAGCCCAAGACGTATCCACAGAGTCCTAAGACACAGATTCCTTCTTCTGATGTACAGACAGAGAAACAGAGAGTGTGCTCAGAGCTCTGTGGGTGATAGTTGAAACACCCTTGTTAACAAGTGGACAAGGCAAAACGTCAGTGGCCACATGTCCTGTAACTGGCCCCCAGAGGAGCAGAGAAATGGGCTGTTGGGATGTCAGTTCCTTATTACTCCTTTGTCTAATCACATGGCACTTTGGCATGGCTCGCCTGTGTCATTGCAAAATCACTTGCTCCATGTGTGTTGTGGTCTCGGGCCACCAACTTCTCAAGTGACTGATTTTCTCTGTCATTCTAGGTGGCCATCAAGAAAATAAAGCTTCAAGGACTGAGTAGGAAGCAAGTAACCATTAATGAAATCACGGTCATGAAGAGGAATAGGAGTGCCCGTGTTGTGAATTATTTAGACAGGTGAGTGGTCATGGTCTTATCCCATGAATGGTTGTTGACATACTAAAAGGGTAAAAAGCCACTTTAGACACTGGCAGGAAATAGTGTTGTTCTTTACTGGTTAATTATTATTAATGGATGGGAAGAGAATGCATTTTGTCTGCATGAGTCTTCCCTGGCTTTCAAACATATAGTTTGAAAATTGTTCAAAAGCCTGGATCAACCCTACCATAGTAAGTCAATACCCTGTAAGTTCAATGCCTCCATGTTGTTTCAGAATTGATTTTTTAAAGTTTCTTCAATGCTGATGAAGCATCCTAGAGAGCATTTCCCTTGGATTGTTACCCCTCTTTTCCACGGCTGTCCATGCCAGGAACACTAGGTGCTTATTTCCAGAAATACCATGTGTGACAGGCTCTTCATCTTGGCTGTTACTAAACTGCACTTCTTGCTTGCTGGCCATCTAAGACATCTCCTTTTTCACAGATGTGCCCTTCTCCTTGAGACTGCACAGACTGCAACCAATGCACAGCCTAGAGGGAATGTCTATTCCTTTAATTCTGTCCTTGTCACAATGGGACCCGGAAACAAGAATCAAGCAAAAATCCAGCATAGCCATGCCTATTCATCTGCATGGCTGTGTTTCCTTCTTTCAGCTACTTTGTGCATGAGGAACTCTGGCTGGTCATGGAGTACATGGATGGAGGCAGTCTGTTTGATGTCATCAACGAGGCTGACCTGTGTGAACCTGAGATTGCAGTGATCAGCCGGGAGGTGAGGGCTCCCACCTGTGCTTCCCAGGGCTTGGGCAGGATTGTCTGGGAAAAGGGCTCAGAACAGGAGCAATTCCATGTGCCAGGCTCCATTTCTGTGTTGCTGCTATGCTATGGGCAAGCAAGAGCATCTCAAGTGAACTGCCTGCCAGTGCCCCTGCACTCACTGGTCTCTGTCCTTGTCCCCTTATCTCCTGCTGTTGCATTCTCACTCTGTCTCTTGGATTTGCTCTTCTCCATCTTGCCTCTCTAAACTTTTGCCTGTCTGCACTGCATTCCTTGCCTGTAAAAGCAAAGATGGTGGTGGCAGGATTGGAAATGAACAGCAAAGAAAAAAGAGACTCATTTCTCTCAGTCCTCAGCTGGAAAGATTAGCAGTGCAGCCAAAATGCTCCTTACTTCTGAGCACATCCACTGCAGCAGCAGTCATTGTGGCTGGTTTGCAGGGGAGAGCCTACAAGAGCAGCTGCTGTTGCTCTTTGCAAAGCTGACATGCCTTTCTTTAGGAAGGTGCTGCTCTGCCAGTGTAGGAGCAGCAAGCTCTTGCTCCCCATGGCACTGTGTTCTGCCATTACTCCCCATTCCCCTGGAGAGGGAATCTTTGAGAGCTGTTTTCTTTCTTGTGTGATGAAATCCCATCACAGATTTTTGCCCTCCTGTTTGTGTTTTCTCTCTCAGTGCCTGCAAGGACTGCATTTTCTCCACTCCAACCATGTGATGCACCGAGATGTGAAGAGCCTCAACATCCTTCTGAGAACCGATGGCTCTGTCAAGCTGGGTCAGTATATTCTTGGTCAGGTGCAGCATTCCAGGGATATGTGGGGTGTGAGGCTGCTTTGGAGTGACTGCCAGCCCCCCAAAAATGGTGCTGGTGGCAGTGCAGGGACCCCTGCTGTGAGCTGAGCACACAGTTGCAGCGTGCACAGATGTATGGCAAGGAACAAGCAGTCCAGGGTGGCTGTGCTCTGTGTGTGTCCCTTCCCAAGGGAGGGAGCTACAAGTACAAAGCTTCAGGAGAACAAAAGCCACTGCTGGAAGCATTGTCAAAAATGCGGGGATTTTTTCAGTAGCCAATGCCATATTGCCTTGGCTAAAGTCCTGAGCAAACAGAGCAGGGACAGTTGTCCAGGAGATTCAACAGCACATTCTCCAACTTCTACTGGGCAATTCTTTTGCTTGCTTTCCTACTTGCACAGTATTCAACTCAAACCTGTCTTTTGCTTTCCCCCCAGCTGACTTTGGCCTCTCTGCTCAACCCACCCCTGAGCAGAGTAGATGCAGCTCGGTGATCGGGACTTCTTGGTGGATGGCGCCTGAAATGGTCAATGGTCAACCATATGACCCCAAAGTGGACATATGGTCTTTTGGAATTGTGGGCATTGAAATGGTGGAAGGAGAAGTTCCTTACAGGAATGAAAGTTCTCTCTCGGTAAGGTGTAAATACTCTCTGATCCCGCTGTCGTTCTCACCTAGCCCACGTTCTTTCTGTGTGCCATTGGACAAAATCCCATTGGCATCTGCTGGAACTACTCCCACCACAATCCCTTTCTAAAAATGCCCCTGCAGCACATCAGCATCTGCTGCAGTTTTGGTTGCATCAGTGGGGGAACTCAAGCCTTACCCCACACAATCTCCATACTCAGGCAACGTTTTGCTTTGGCTTAGAAGTTGCTCCAGCTCTTTTGGCTGTGTGGATGGCCCTAAGAACAGGAAATAAGCACCTGAGAACTGCTGTTATCTTTCCTGAAATGAAGGAAAGAAACCCAAACCCAACAAAGTTTCTAAAAGAGTGGTTAGGAGAGAAGAAGTGCAGCCCCATTCTTCTCACAGGGAAACTTGCCTGAAACCTGGACATGAGGGGGTGAAGGCCACAGAGTCTCTTGTGCTTCTTGTGCAGTGCTGCTGAAACACTCAGTGACCATATTTCCTTCCTAAGCCAAGCCACTTTCTCCATGTCACCAAGCTGAAGCCTGGTGATGTGCAGAGCCTGCCAAAACCACCCCTTTGTTTCCTGGCACTTTCTAGCATGGGCACACCATGAATGCATTGACCTGAGTATCCAAATGAGCAGAGGGCTACCACAGGGATGGCATTTCCCTTCTTCTGATTTGACCACAACAATTTTCCTTTGGCTGTACAAGGGAAGCTGAAATTTGCAGCCTGCTGAGACACAGAGCTGCAGGTGTTTCCTGTGTGCCAAAACAGGCATTTTCATCCAAATACATTTCTGCAGGCATCTTCATGTGTCTGTGTTGAAGATGAGATTCCAAATGTTTGTTTCCTTACCTGAGGAATAACTGAGGGATTTCCTTTCTTTCCTTTCAATTACCATTGTTTTCAAGACCAAAGCAAAAAGCTTGATGACTTTTGTTTGATGGCAGCTGTGCTTACAGGACCAACAAGCACTGCCGAGATGCTTTTCATGTCATAATCCTTGGAAACAGTAGAGTGACTTAGTATAGCAAAGTCCCTCCAAATACCCTGTCAAGCTGATCAAGGGAATGCTCAGAGAAGCAAAGGTGCTTTTGCTGATGTAGTTTCCACTAACAAGGTCAGTCAATTAAATCAGCTGCCAAGGCAGGATCTGCTGGATGTTGGAAAAGCTGTGGCTGCATTGGGGTTTGGGTTTTTTGTTGGTACAGGAAAGGCATCTCTGCCTCTCTGCCATGGCAGAAACAAACTGCCACTGCAGAGTGGAGCTTAAACAATGGGATCTGGGAGAGCAATTACAGACAGAGAGAAAGAAGCAGGTGAGAGACTCATGTTTCCTTTTTCTCCAGGCTAAACACCTGATAGCCACAGAAGGGACCCCACAGCTGCAGCAGCCCGAGCTCCTCTCACCTTTGCTGCGTCACTTCCTGAGCTGCTGCCTGCAGACAGACGAGGCGCAGCGCTAGTCTGCCCAGGAGCTCCTGCAGGTAAAATGCCCAGGGGCTGCAGGTGAAACAGTGTCCCAGGGATGAGCTCCTCCTCCACTGAAGTGCAAGGCACCAGATGAGCCCCCTCCTCCTCACCTCCACTCCTGGTGCTGTTCACATGGAAACAGTCAGGAATCCTAGACTGGGCTGGGCTGGCAGGGACCTGTAAAGCTCATCTGCTCCAAGTGCCCTGCAGTGAGCAGGGAAATCTTGAAAGAGATCAGGATGCTCAGGCCTGAAATGTTTCCAGGGTTGGGGCTCTTGCAGCAAGCTGTGCCATTGCTGCCCCACACTCCTTAGACCTACTCTGACTCAATCCCCTTTTCATTTCAAAAATATTACCCTGCCTTTGAGGCTCTTAGCTTGGAAAGTAATGGTTCATTGTTGTTTTTCTTTCCTTTGTGCAGCATCCATTTTTAATATCAACCAAGCCTGCGTCCAGCTTGGTGCCCCTAATCAGTTCAGTGAAGAAGTGGAAAGAGCAGACAAGAATCTGAAAATCACCTTTGAACTGTTTTCTCTATGACCAGCTTAGAAGAGGATTTTAGATTAAGATTATAGATAGGATTGTAAAATAGGATTGTAGAATAGGATTGTAGTATAGGATTGTAGTATAGGATTGTAGCATAGGATTGTAAATAAAAGTTTTTCGAAGACTCAGCTCATTTTGAAGATTCCTCTCCTTCTGACCTGTGAGAAAGCTCAGTATTTCCTTCTGAACTGTCAGTTTTTTCTTAGAGGTGAAAAGTGACATTGATGGCTTCTTTGGTACGGTTTGAAAGGGGGAAGGCTCTTCTTCATTCATCCTGCCCAGACCACAGTGTCTTTGGAATATGGCCCATTGGCTGGGTTTTCCCCAGCTCTGGCACTTGTGTTTGAGGAAGAAAGGGCAGTAGCATTTGCAGGCAAAACCAAAGAAGGAGTGGGGCAGCCCAAATATCCTGTGCAGATGCAGGCCTTGAGCTATGTCTGGAGAGCATTTGGCTTCGTGCCACTTGGATTTGTATCCCTAAATGCAGTCTCTTTGGCTGGAGGAGAGTTTTGCTCAAGGGAGCAAGCAGAAAGATCAGGGAGGCTGCTGGGAAAGGTACAGTGTAATAAACAAGGCAGGGACTCAGATGGAAGCAAAAAAAAGCACCGCGTTTATTTTTTGCAACCACCAAGGACGGTAGCCTGAGATAAGGCCTGACAGCACCTGAGGAGCCAGAGAAAAATACAAAGTAACAAAAATCCTAACAGTGTAAAAACATTGGGCCCTCCTTAGGACTCCAACCTCCACCAGAGAGCCCTCAGCAAAATCCCTGGGTCCCTTTTATCCTCTCTTGCTCTCTCTTGATTGGGGCGCTCAGGATCCTCTCCCCGATTGGCTCATTGTCTGAGCTCTGATTGGTCTTTAGCAAGGATCATCCTGGACCAATCATTTTGCCAGGGCGTCGAATGATTGGTCCACTGCATCCACCAATCCAGGGTCTGAGTGCTGGCACTGCTTACGTGAGGCCATCTCTTTAACTTCCAGAAATATTTCTTACTTACAACACTTAACCTTCAACTCCTGGAAACATTTATTTACTTATAACAGCTCTGTGCCCCATGGCCTCCCTGCTGGGCAGCCTCTGCCAGCTCCTGCACAGCCCCTGGCACCTGTGGGCCTGCACAGACAGTCCTGCCCCGGGCTCTGCTGGGCTCTGGGCCAGCAGAGAGGCCACGCAGGGCTGGCCATGGCCGGGAACAGGCCCTGAGCCCCGCAGGAGGATGGAGCTGGGCCACAGCCAAAGTGCCCCAAAAACCTGGGCTGAGCAGCCAGGGCTGCCAACGCCTGCGGACAGAGGCTGGCAGGGCTGACAAATGTCCTGGGCCGCCTCCCTGCTCTGTGCGTGCCACCAAGGGCACACAGCAGCCTCCTCTCTCAGGCATTTGCCTGTTTTCAATGCCTTCCACAGGCGCTGGCCCTGCCCCACCAGCCCTGGGCTGAGTCCTGCCCCTGCACGCTCACCCAGGCTGAGATGGACACTGATGGTGTCTCTGCCAGGCTCTCTCAGCCGAGCCCAGCTCCCTGCAAGCTCTGCCAGCTGCCCTGAGCTCTCTGCAGCACCAAGGGCCTCTCCCCAGCACAGCCCAGCCGGCTCTGGCCCCACAGCTCTGCTCAGGGCAGGCTGCTCTGGGCAGGGGCCCCACGGCCTCAGCCCCTCTGCAGGGCACAGCAGCAGCTGCAGCTCCCAGAGGGCTCAGCCCCAGCCATGGGCAAGGTGCTGGGCCAAGGCAAAACCAGGCTCCCTGGGTGCCCTGCTCCCCTCTCCCTGAGCTCCTGAGAGCTCTGCAGCCCCTGCTGCCATCCCATCTGCCCAGGCCAGCACAACAGCCCTGGCCTTGGGGCTGTGATAAAATGGGAATGATTCGTGCTAACTAAATTGTAGCCATTTAGAAAATTATTGTTATAAAACAATAAAGGAAATGAATGCTGAAGAGTAGATGGGGCCCTTTTTAGATGTTACATGTAAAAGTAGCATACAAAATGTCTCAAGACAGAGTCAGCCTTGGATGGACAAAGTTGGGACGGTTTCAAGGCCAAGATCTGAAGTTATGCTTATATCTATGAAACACAAGGTTAATTTTTTGGAACATATTGCTTACTTACTGTCTTGGTTTGACAAGACAGGTGTCTGCCAGGGAAACTGGGGTTTCCCTTAGAATAGAGAATGCAAACCCCCCACCCCTGCCAAATTATAAATTTTCAATTAAGGGCTCTCAGGCAAAGATTTGGGAATAGGAATAACAGTTCTTTACTAGGAATATCAATAATACAAATGTGGTAGGAAACAAAACTACCCCACCAAACCAGCAAACAAACAACAACAATTTGGGAAAGCCCTGACAGAATCAGAGCTGCCACCTGGCACCCTGTTAGTCAGGGTGTTGGAAGCAGTCCAGAAGTGAGTCCTGGGATGACAGACGTGGCTCTGTTGGAGCAGGGACGATCCTGTAGCCAAAAAGGGTCTAGGAGTGATGAGGAAGGGTCTAGGAGTGATGAGGAGGGGTCCAGGGGTGAGGTGATGGTGAGATGGGGTCCGGCGATGATGAGATGGGGTCTGGCGAAGATGAGATGGGGTGCCGTCTTCCTCCCAGGAATCGGGGTGAAGCAAGTGAAGTCTGTCCCCGGCCGGCTCAGTTTTCCCGGCAGCAATTGTAGACTCCCCCCACTGGGTGGGGCATCCCACAATAGGACCATGCATGCAAATGGGGCTTCTGGGGCTCTGGGGGGAGCGGGTATAGTCCGGGGGTATAGTCTGTTGATGGCCCATTACCCAAAAGGCACCCGCCCCTCCCCCCCGTCCCCCTCCTTCCAAAGTTACAAGAAATAAAGAACAATTCCCCAACTGCTTTCAGCAGATGAAAATAGAATACACATTTTTGATTCCATAACCCAGGACACTTACATAACACAAGGCCTAGTATGCAAGCTCAACCTGTAAGGTTATCCAGAGGACAACGAGGAAGACTGTGAGCCTTCATCCAAAAGACCACCAAAAGAAGACAGAAGACACCCTAACAAAAAGTGAAGCACGCATCATGAAGTACAGTGACATAGATTTTTAGGATCGGAAATAGGAGGAAACTTACGGGAAACATTGATGAATATGTATTAGCATATAGTATGTAAGTTTAGTTTGAAATGCTCTGTTTTGTATGAGAGGTAGGGTGAGAAGGCCTCTCCATACCCCAGTTGGTTTTGCTTATGCCTTATCAGAACCTTAACCAGACTAAATTAATCATTACCAAATTTTTTGTATATTCTTAATCTTACATTGAATTGCTATTAAATTGCTTCTAAATTTTAAATTTGTTGTTTATTTTATTCACATTTGTAACAGTGCCCTCCAGAGCTGCTCCTGCTGCAGGCCCAGGGCCCATCCCAAAGCTGGGGCAGCCAGAAAGCTGTGCCCATTTCTGTTCATTGCTGCTCTGATGTGGGTGGATCCTCAGCCCCTTGGAGGCTGCTGGTGAATTTTACTAGTCCAGAGGCCTCTTCTTTGTTGAGATCTTCAATTCACAAATTCAGTGAGAAAAACTCATAAACATTTGTTCAAAATGCACAAACAAGAAAAGCCCCTGAGAATAATTCAAGTTTTCAATTCTTCTCTGGTCAGTTAGACAGATTTCAGAAGGGTGTTCAAAGTGAATAAAGGTTATTGAAAACAATGCAGAGAGAAAAGATTTGTCCTGTCAAGTTTTTTTCCTGTTTATAGATTGATATCAGGAATATCCAATTGCTATTGACCCCCAGCACCTTCTAATGCAGTCTGAACAGATATGAAAAAGCAGGACCCTTCATGGCTGACAATTAATCACACTTTGTCCCCAGCCCCTCCCCACCATTTCCCTCATCCAACCCCTGGCACTCCTATGGATCAGGAATGGTGTGGCCAGCAGGAGCAGGGCAGGGATTCTTCCCCTGTGCTCAGCACAGGTTGGGCAGCACCTCGAGTGCTGTGTCCAGTTCTGGGCCCCCCAATTTAGGAAGGACATGGAGGGGCTGGAGAAGGGCAGAGAAGGGCAACAAGGCTGGTGAGGGGTCTGGAGCAGAAGTCCTGTGAGGAGTGGCTGAGGGCACTGGGGTTGTTTATCCTGGAGAAGAGGAGGCTCAGGGGAGACCTCATCACTCTCTGCAACTTCCTGACAGGAGGGTGCAGCCAGGTGGGGTCGGACTCTTTTCCCAGGGAGCCGTGAAGGACAAGAGGACACAGCCTTAAGCTGCACCAGGAAATATTTAGATTGAACATTTGGAAATATTCTTTCCAAAAAGGGTGATTGGGCATTGGAATGGGCTGCCTGGGGAGGTGGGAGAGTCACTGTCCCTGGAAGTGTTTAAGGACAGACTGGATGTGGCACTGAGTGCCATGGTCTGGGTGACAAGGTGGTGTTGGGTCACAGGTTGGACTTGATACTCTCCAAGGTCTTTTGCAGCCTGGTTGATTCTCTGATGATGGGGACACTGCAGGGCCCTGGGGAAGCAAGGGGCCATGGTGACACTGTGGGGCCTGGTGGCACTCAGAGGACCAGACTGACACTGTGTACAACATGGCACCATAGAGCCCAGGGGCCACTGTGACACTGTGGGGCTGAATGGAAACTCTTGGGTTCTCTGCTTGCCCGAGATGTGGATGGGCTGTGCCTCTTTGCCCTCAGAAAAGCCCCAAGCCGAGCGCTCGAACAAACAAGATCTTCAGACGTTTTTTTCAAGGCTGTTCTTTTTGTTTTATTTTTCTTTATCTTAGTTCTGTGGTCAGAGCCGGACGAAGGTCCAAACAGCACAAGCAACGAGTGCTGTCTCCTCCCCTGACCCAGCCTCTTCATCTTTTATACAGATAGTTACGTACACATTATTTACAATTATGAACCAATTTCTACATTCTACACTAAACAGGTGTTACCTATCCTAAACCAATGCTCCTAAACCTACTTTGTGTCATCACTAGTGAAGAAGATGGAGATGAAGAAGAAGGAGAAGATTTCAGGGCTCCGCCCAAAATCCTCCATCTTGTCTCTGGTCACCCCTATTCTAAAACCCCATATGTGAAAATAATATTACCTTTTACCACCTTTGGAGGTCTGAAATTCCTTTCCTATTGTTGGCAACCTTTCCCATGGACTGTGGTCGAGGCCCTTGCCTGTCTGAGGTTCGTGCCAGGGTCTCCAACCCCCCTGTACAAACCTCGAACCCCCCTGTACAGATTTTAAACCCCCTTGTACAGATTTTTGTTCAGCCAGGGAGTCCAAAGGAATGCCCTGGACTCCCACAGGAAGCAAGGAGTCCATGGTGACAGTCTGGGTCCTGGTGAAGCACAGAGGCCACTGTGACACTGAGGGGCCTTGTTGAACCAAGGGGCCATTGTGCCACTGCAGAACCAAGGAGAGCGTTGGGAGAGCCTGGGGCCCAATGGAATCACGGGGCCATTGTTCCATTGCAAGGACTCTTGGAGCTGAGGGAACAACTGTGACCCTGTGGTACCCCATGAAACCAAGGGTCCCTGGTGACACTGCAGGATCTTGTGTGACCAGGGCTCCTCTGTGACGCTGCAGTCCCAAGGAATTCATGGTGGCCCTCTGAGGCCTCATGGAACCAAGAGGCCACAGTGACACTGCAGGGCCTTGTGGAACCATGCAGAGCATTGGGACAGAGCAGGACCTCGTCTCATGATGGGGCCATGGTGACACTGCAGGGCCCCATGGAACCAAGGGGCCAGGGTTGCTCCTCAGGGACTCCTGGAATGAAGGAAACAGGTTTGACACCGTGGTACCCCTTGGGACCAAGAGGACATTGTGTCCCTGTGGAACCAAGGAGACTATTGCTGCACTGCCAGACTTCCTGGAACCAAGGATCCATTGTGACACTGCAGGGCCCAAGGATCCAAAGGACTTTGTGACACCAAAGGGTCCCATGGAACCCCAGGGACACTGGGAGGCCTCATGGAATCATGGAGACCATTGTGACACTCTAGGGCCTCATGGAACCATGGTGACACCAAATTGGCTGGGAGTGTGGATCTGCTGGAGGGCAGCAGGGCTCTGCACAAGGCCCTGGACAGGCTGGATCCAGGGACCAAATCCAACAATGTCAGGTTTAACAAGTCCAAGTGCCAGGTCCTGCACTTTGGCCCCAACAACCCCTGCAGTGCTACAGGCTGGGGACAGAGTGGCTGGACAGCAGCCAGGCAGAAAGGGACCTGCAGGGACTGATGGACAGCAGGCTGGACATGAGCCAGCAGTGTGCCCAGGTGGCCAAGAAGGCCAATGGCTCCTGGCCTGGATCAGGAATGGTGTGGCCAGCAGGAGCAGGGCAGGGATTCTTCCCCTGTGCTCGGCACTGGTTGGGCAGCACCTCGAGTGCTGTGTCCAGATCTGGACTCCCCAATTTAGGACAGACATGGAGGGGCTGGAGCGTGTCCAGAGAAGGGCAACAAGGCTGGTGAGGCGTCTGGAACACAAGTGCTGTGAGGAGTGGCTGAGGGAGCTGTGGTTGTTTATCCTGGAGAAGAGGAGGCTCAGGGCAGACGAGGCGGTGAAGAGGCACAAGTTGGACTTGATGATGTCCAAGGTCTTTTCCAACCTTGGTGACTCTGTGATTCTCTGAAACCACCCTTGCAGCAGTTGCAGGATGAGCCCTGGGCCTCCTCTTCAGAAGGTGCAGCAGCCCAGGTCACTCAGCTTCTCCTCGCAGCCCCAAAGCCCATCCTGTCAGTCCTGCAGAGCCTCTGCAGCCCCTCCTCATTGCCCACAACAGGGAGCCCCCCAGCCAGACACAGCAGCCCAGATGTGTCCCCCTGGCCTGGGGTGCCTCTGGCCAGGGAGCAGCACGAGGCACTGCAGGAGCCTGCAGACAATTCCTGAAGCACTTGGAGGATGATCCTGCTCCCCAAGGGACATTCCCATGGTGCCAACTCAGGAAGTGAAATGAGGAGTGGGGCCAGAGAGGAAAGGGCAACCAGGGATGGGCTGTTGGCAGGGGAGTGAACAGGGTGGGCAATAGGAAGAAATTTGTAGCAGGAAGTGTCAAGAAAGCAAAGGTGAAGCAAAGGAAATGGTCAGGGCAGTTTGGGGGTGGCTGCCAGGCAGCCCTGGATCTGAGCAACAACGTCTGCAGTGGCACAGGAAACTCACAGCTCATGGGAACAAACTTTCTGGCTGACTTCAGAGGCCACCACAAACCTAAGTGGTTTCCCTGCTGTGGCCCAGCCCTTCCTGGCCCCAGGGGCTGCTGGCATTTGTGCTCCCTCAGGTTCATCTCCACACACCAACACCATGGGGGTGCTCAGGCCTGCTCTGGGCAGTGCAAACAGGGGCTCCTGAGGCAGTGCTGCCGTGTCTGTGCCTGCAAGGCTGCGGCAGCTGTGTGAGCTGGGGGAGAGGCCAGGGCTGCAGAGGAGGGATGTTGTTGGCAGGTGCATGAGGACGCTGTGGGACGCTGCCCTGGGGTGTCCAGCGCAGTGGGGATGGATCAGGCCCTGCTCTGCTGCTCCTTCCCGTGTGCCCCAGGGCCCTTGCAGAGCCCCAGCCGTGCTGTTTGCCCCCAGCCTGCCCACGGCCAGCCTGGGGCTGCTCCTGGGGCTTTTCTCTGCTGAGCATTGGCCTGGGCAATGTGTTCTGGAGAGAGCCTGGGCAAGGAGCCTGGAGCCCCCAGGCCCTGGGCTGAGGCCTCAGCGCTGCTGTCCCAGCAGTGCCTGTCCCTGCTGCAGCCCCGGCACTGCCACCCCCAGCCCTGTGCCCGGCCCCGAGAGCACTCAGGCCCTACAGCAACACCAGGGCCAGGAGGGCAGCGGGGCAGGGCCATGGCAGCAGCACTGGCAGCACCAAGTGCTGCTGCTGCTGGACACAGCTGCTGTGCCAGCACTGATCTGCCCCAGCTCTGCACACAGACATTGCTGCTGCAGCTGCAGAGAAGGGAACCAAAGGGGCATCTCTGCAGAAAACTTGGCTGGGGGATCCTTGAGTTCCTTTAAAGCCACCAAGACTGCAGCCCCTCATTGACACAGTCTGTGGCCACAGAGAAAGTGGAGAGAAACAAAATGAGAAATGGCACAAACAATGACATTTCTTTTTGGACAGTGTGAAAAAAGTAAAACACAAGAAAACTAACCATAACCAAAGCAAGAAGTATCAAAGATGAATTTTATTACAAGTGATTTGCAGAAACTGTGCCAGCAGTTTAATGTTCCTGAAAGCATCCAGTCATCAGTGTCCACACTGCAGCCTTGAGCTCCTGGTTCCTCAGGCTGTAGATGAAGGGGTTCTGGGCTGGAGGCACCACCAAGTAGAGAACTGACAGGGCCAGATCCAGGGATGGGGAGGAGATGGAGGGGGGCTTCAGGTAGGTAACAAATCCAGTACTGACAAACAGGGAGAGCACAGCCAGGTGAGGAAGGCAGGTGGAAAAGGCTTTGTGCCGTCCCTGCTCAGAGGGGATCCTCAGCACGGCCCTGAAGATCTGCACATAGGAGAAAACAATGAACACGAAACAGCCAAAATATAGAAAAGCACTTAGCACAATGAGCCCATGTTTCCTGAGTTTGGAGTGTGAGCAAGAGAGCTTGAGGATGTGTGGGATTTCACAGAAGAACTGGCCCAGGGCATTGCCCTGGCGCAGGGGCAGGGAAAATGTATTGGCTGTGTGCATGAGAGCATTGAGAAAGGCACTGGCCCAGGCAGCTGCTGCCATGTGGGCACAAGCTCTGCTGCCCAGGAGGGTCCCGTAGTGCAGGGGTTTGCAGATGGACACATAGCGGTCGTAGCACATGATGGTCAGGAGATAGTACTCTGCTGAGGGGAAGAACGTAAAGAAAAAGAGCTTTGCAGCGCATCCTGAGTAGGAGACATACCTGGTGTCCCAGAGGGAATTGTGCATGGCTTTGGGGACAGTGGTGCAGATGCAGCCCAGGTCAGTGAGGGCCAGGTTGAGCAGGAAGAAGAACATGGGGCTGTGCAGGTGGTGGCCGCAGGCTACGGTGCTGATGATGAGGCCGTTGCCCAGGAGGGCAGCCAGGGAGATGCCCAGGAAGAGGCAGAAGTGCAGGAGCTGCAGCTGCCGCCTGTCTGCCAATGCCAGCAGGAGGAAGTGCCTGATGGAGCTGCTGTTGGACATTTCCTCACTCTGCCCATGCAGTCCTGGTCAAGGAGGAGACAGTGACAAGTCAGGGGAGACTTTTCTGAGCAATGTCCAAGCACTTTCTCCCAGCCCTGCCCCTGCTGCTCTGTGCCACCCAGTTTTCCTTTTCTCAGAGCCCTTCCTTCAGCCCCGTGCCTGGAGCTCTGCTGGGATCTGGCCCCGTTGCTGTGACCAGCAGGGGCTCTGCCCACGGACACCGAGGGGTCAGCTCTGCTCTGCAGCAGTGGGGCCATGGGAACGAGGACAGGGGCCAGTCCTGGGGTTGGACTTCATCAGCCCAAAGTGCTCCTGAAGCAGAGGAGCTTGGCAGCATCTCCTGTGCCAGGGCTAAGGAACGGTGATGGCCAAAGGCAGTTTGAGAGGGTTTCCTGCTGTGCCCAGGGAGATCAGAGAGAACTGTGCAAGGCAAGAGCATTGTCTGTAACTCAATGAAGGGTGAGGGGAGCTGCTCTGTCACTCCATCTGTCCCCAGCTGCCCTTTCTGGGATCCAGGGCAGTCGCTGTGCTCCCCTGGAAATCAGCCTGACACAGCTGAGAGCAGAGGGAGCCACAGCAGAGCAAACTGGCTCAGCCTTTCTCAGAGTCTCAGCCCCAGCCCTGGCCAAGGACACTCCTGTCCCCCAGTGTCCCCTGGAGGCAGCTCACAGCTTGGATGGCATCCCCAGGACACACCAAGGGTCCTGTCCATGGCACTTCTGGAGGAGAGTCAGCTCATTCCCAGCCTGCCAGCCGGCCCTGCCCAGAGCTCCCCAGTCAGAGGGAGCTGGGACACGCCATTTGCTGTGTCCTGGCATGGGGATCTGTAAAAAAAGTAATCATGGAATAGTTTGGTTTGGAGAGGACTTTCAATGTCCCAGCACAGCCTGGTGGCACCTGCCCCCCACTGCCTGCCCAGGGCTCTGCTGCCTGGAGCTGCCCCTGCCTGCAGCTGCTTCCCTGTGCCCAGGGCTGGGCCCTGCCAGTGCTGCCAGAGCCCAGCCCAGCCCTGGGGGCTCAGCTCTGCCCTGCACACCCCTCCCAGCTCAGGCACTGCCCAGGGGCAGCTCTGGCTCTGCAGGCTCTGATGGCAACGTCAGAGCAACCCTGAGGAGGCTGGAAAAGCAACACTGGTGCTGCCTGCAAGGGACCCTCTGCTGATTTGTGTCACTGCCTGGTTTATTAGGATCTGAGAGAAAAGTGTTTTCTTTTTCTCATCCTGAACTGAGAGATGAATATCTATGTGCAATTTCCCATCCAGGCAACACAGAGCAGTAGATTAAAAAGCAGGGTTTTCCCTTTTGTGCAGCCACTGCCTCACTGTGCTCCCTGTATAATCTACTTGGAAATCTTCTGCAGTTAAATGTCCTGCTGGGAGCAGTCCTGAACAATGCAGCATCCTCACCACACAAGGAGAACATTTCCACGCCTTCCCAGCTGTCTCCTTCCACCCAGATCTTGTCCCTCAGTGCTGTGAGCAGCTTCCAGGCCTGGCTGAGAGCTGTCCATGGCAGGCAGCAGAGTCCCTGGGCCAGCACACAACCCTGGGCTGCAGGACCCTGCTCTGCAGGACAGCCCTGGACACCCCTGGCTGCTCTACACAAGAGATAATCAGAGAGTTGTACTCACAGAGTCTGTAGGCATTGGGATGTTCCAGCTTGAGGAGATCCCTGCAGGAGCTGCAGCTGCATTGTCCTGCAGCCAGAGGTTCCTGTGCCAAGGGCTGGCAGTGATTCTCCCCCAGTCCCTTCTCAGCCCCTTCCCAGCCCAGAGTGATTGAAGTTCTCTGTGCCTGTGTGCTGTGCCTGCGGTGGCTGCAGGCAGTGCCCCAGCCCTGCTGGGCTTGGAGAAGAGCTGCTCCTCAGGAGAAATGGCTTTTTAAAGCTCTTCTTGATTGCCAGGATACTGATGCAACTCATCAGCACAGACACAGCACAAGGACTTTAATTAACCTCTTGGGGTTTTGGTGCTGTTTACATCAGACTCAGTCCCTTAGAGTGTGCTCAAGAAACTTCTCAAGAACTCCAAGTCAGATTCAAAGTCCAAACTTTATCTTTTAATGGATCCCACTGAGGGACAGGACTGAGAAAGTGTCCCCAGGTTCCAGGTGGAGCAGAACCCTGCAGGCAGTGAGGACAGGTGGGGAGAAACAAGGGAAAGGTGTCTCTGATGCTAAGCAAACCTGGATGTGTTTCAGGAATGCAAAGGGCCAAGACCTGAGCCCCAGCCCCTGGCAAGGCAGATCCTGTCCCTCCCTCCTTGCTCAGGGCTCTTCCCGGGCCACTGGGATGTGGGGATGTGCAATGCCTGCCATGGAGCAGCCCCTGCCAGGCTGCTGAGCAGGGACAAGGAGGCCATGAGACCCCAGGCCTGCAAGGGTCACTTGTCCCCTCCTCCTGGCTCAGGCCCAGGGCCAGCAGCCATGGCCAAAGTGCTGCAGGCCAAAGTTGGCTCTGTCAGGGCCTTGCAGCTGCTGCCCATCCCTGTGCCCTCTGCAGCCCAGGCTGTCCTACGGTGTCCATGCCCTGTGCCTCTGTCCCTGCAGGCTGTCGTCACCCCCGGCTGCCCCACCTGGCTGGGCCCTTCCTTTGCTGACAGCTCTGCGTCCTGCCTGCCTCTGCCTGGGCACACAGAGCCTTGGGCTTGAGACCAAAAGGGTTCATTCCATTTCTAGCCTGCCTGGGAACTTCTAGCACAGGAACAAGGCATGCAGGGCCTGCTTTCCCAGCAAGGACAGTTGTAAGAGAAGAAGAACACATCTGGCTCACAGGTTCAGTGATAGAAAAAACAAAGAGTGAATCTGGGAACTTGGTGTGGGTTTTATGGTTATGGCTAAATTTTAATGCACATGTAGTGACTGTATATAAGTAACACTGTTTTAGAATCACATGTCCATGTAAGGTTATGAGTTACCACAGGTTAGACCTCAAGCCTGAGTAAGTGATGCCCTCATAAGCACCAAGTTAGTGTTAGGGAGCCTTATCCTGATATTTCAGGGATTTGCTGACAGTGGTGCCTCACAGGACCGAGGAGTCAACTGTGACACCTTGGAACCTCATGGAACCAAAATCCTTGTTTTCACAGCAGGGCCCTGTGGAACCAATGGTCCATTGTGATACTGCAGATCCAAGGATACCATTGTGAGCCTATGGAACCTCATGGAATGCAAAGTACATTGTGTCAGGGAAAGGCTTCATGGAACCAAGAGTCCATTGTGACACACCGGGGCTGCAGGGAATGAAAGGTCCATTCTGACACTGTGGAACCAAGGATACCATTGTGACACTGTGGGGCATGATGGAACCAAAGGTCCGTTGTGACACAGCAGGGCCTCATGAAACCCTGGAGGCCATTTGTACACCTTGACGCCCTGAGAACCCAAAGGGCCATTGTGGCACTTCAGAGCCTTGGGGAGCCAAGGGATCCATAGTGACACTGTGGGGCTGAATGGAACCAAGGGACAACTGTGGCACTATGTGGCACCATTGAACCAAGGGGTTCATTGTTACACTGCAGAGCCCCGTGGAACTAAGGGTTCATGGCACAGCACGAGAGCCCATGGAACCGAAGGTCCATTGTGACTCTGTGGGGCTTGTGGAATCCTGCAGACCATTTTGACACTTCCAGGCCTCATTGAGACAAGGAGCTCTGCAGGACCATGTGGAACCAAGGAGACCATTGTGACACTGCAGGGCCTCATTGAATCAAGGGTCAGTTGTGATACTGTGGTAACAAGGAGACCACTGTGACACTGAAGGCCTCATGGAAGCAAGGAGGGGACAATTGGGATGCTACGGGGCCCAATGGAAGCAAGGGGCCAGTGTGACACAGCTGGGCCTCATGCAGCCAAGGGGCCATTGTGATCCTGAGGAGCCCAATAGAACCAAGGGACCACTGTGATACTGTGGGAATTCCTGGAACCAAAGGGATCACTGTGGCACATCTGGGCTGCATGGTCCCAAGTGGTCAGCGTGAAGCAGCAGGGCTTTGTGGAACCAAGAGGCCATTGTTGCATTACAGCGCCCTGTGGAACCACGGGGCCATTGTGATCCTGCAGGGCACCGTGGATCCATGGAGAGCATTGTGGCATTGCAAGGCCCCATTGAATCATGGAAACCATTGTGACACTGCAGGGCCTCATGGAAGCAAGGGGCCATTGTGACAACTCAGAAGGAAGGAGAACATTGTGATACTACAGGGCCTCATGGAACTCGGGAATCATGGAATGATCACTGAACCATGGTCTACTGTGACATTTTGAGGCCTCATGGATTCCTGGAGACCATTGTGGCACTTCAAGTCTCACTTGAATCAAGTGGCTCTGCAGGACCTTGTGGAGCCAAGGAGACCATTGTGACACTGCAAGGACTCATGGAAGCAAGGGGGGACAATTGGGAGGCTACAGGGCCCCATGGAAGCAAGGGGCCAGTGTGACACAGCTAGGGCCTCATGCAGCCAAGGGGCCACTGTGATCCTGAGGAGCCCAATAGAACCAAGGGACCACTCCCATTGGTTCCATGGGGCCCCACAGTGTCACCGTGGTCTCCACAGGAAGGAAAGCACAGAGCCCCAGTGTTTCAGGGGCTGATGAACGGCAGCCACCAGAGGCCAAGGCCAGCCAGGGCTGTCTGTCCTGGCAGCTTTCATCTGGGAGCAATGGAATAAATATCTTGGATTCTGTATCTCAGATATATGGAATTTTGGGGGCAGAGTCCCAATTTCAGCCATGGGCACCTACATTGGAAGGCCAGTTCTTTCCGATTGCAAGGAAAGCACAGAGCCCCAGGTTCTCCAGGGCAGATCAGAGGTGATCACCAGAGGCCAAGGGCCAGCCAGAGCTGTCTGTCCTGGCAGCTTTAGTCTGGGAGAAAGCCTTTCATACAGTGAATTTTGGAGAAGTACCAATTTTGGCCATGGGTGCCTGGGCAGGAGGGATGGTTCTTTTCCATAGGAAGGAATGCACTGAGTCATGATTTTTCAGGGGCACACGAGAAGAGACCCCCAACATGCAGATGTCAATTGAGCCAGTCAGGCCCAGCCAACCAGACCTGTTCCCTGTCCCCTTGGATCCACGGGCCCCACAGTGTCACAATGGTGGTGTCACATTGGATCCTTGGTTCCACAGGGCTCCTCTGTGTCACACTGGCCCCTTGTTTCCATGGGGCCCCACAGTGTCACAATGGTGGTGTCACATTGGATCCTTGGTTCCAGAGGGCCCCTCTGTGTCACACTGGCCCCTTGTTTCCATGAGGCCCCACAGTGTCACAATGGTCCCTTGCTTCCATGAGGCCTTGCAGTGCCAAAATGGTTTCCTTGGTTCCATGGAGCTGCACAATGACACAGTGGCCCCCTTGGTTCCATGAGGCCTCAGAGTGTCACAATGGTCTCCATGATTCCAGATAGTCCTGCAGTGTCACAGTGGTCCCTTGGTTCTATTGGGCTCCTCAGGATCACAATGGCCCCTTGGCTGCATGAGGCCCAGCTGTGTCACACTGGCCCCTTGCTACCCTTGGGCCCCGTAGCATCCCAATTGTCCCTTCCTTGCTTCCATGAGGCCTTCAGTGTCACAGTGGTCTCCTTGTTACCACAGTATCACAACTGACCCTTGGTTCAATGAGGCCCTGCAGTGTCAAAATTGTCTCCTTTGCTCCACAAGGTCCTGCAGAGCCTTTTGTTTCAACGCGGTGTCAGAGATTCATAATGGTCTCCAGGATTCCATGAGGCCCTGCAATGCCACAATGGACCTTTGGTTCCATGGAGTCCTGCGCTGTTCCATGAAGCCTTAGTTCCATGAGGCCCTGAAGTGTAACAATGGACCCCTTGGTTCAATGGTGCCACACAGTGCCACAGTTGTCCCTTGGTTCCATTCAGCCCCACAGTGTCACTATGGACCCCTTGGCTCCCCAGGGCTCTGAAGTGCCACAATGGCCCTTTGGGTTCTCAGGGCCTCAAGGTGTGCAAATGGCCTCCAGGGTTTCATGAGGCCCTGCTGTGTCACAATGGACCTTTGGTTCCATCATGCCCCATAGTGTCACAATGATATCCTTGGTTCCACGGTGTCAGAATGGACCCTTCATCCCATGGACGCACGCAGTGTTCACTGCAGCCCCCTTGGTTCCATGAGGCCCTGCCATGTTATAATGGCCCCTTGGTTCCAGTGGGTCCCAAAGTGTCAGAATAGTCTCCATTGTTCCATGAGGCCCTGCAATGTCACTGTGGTCCCCTTGGTTACACAGGGCCCCACAGTGTAACAATGGACTCTTGGTTCCATGAGGTTCCTCAATCCCAATGGCTCCTTGGCTCCATGTGGCCACGCTGTGTCATAAGGCCTTGTGGTTCCATGAGGCCCAAGAGATGCAAAACAGACCCTTGGTTCCATGAGACCTTGCTGTGTCACAATGGAGTTCTGGTTCCATGAGCTCTCATACTGCCAACAACAGTCTCCTTGGTTCTGCAGTGTCAACGTGGAGCCTTTGTTCTATGAGGTCCCACAGTATAACATGGTCACTTTGGTTCTGTGAGGTTCAGCAGTGTCACAATGGCCTCCTCAGTCTACAAGGCCTCGCTGTGTCATAATGGCCCCTTTGGTTCCACGAGGCCCTGCGGTGCCACAGTGGCCCCTTTGTTCCATGAGTTTCTGTACTATCAGCAATGGTTCCCTTGCTCAAACAAGGCCTTGCAGTGTCACAATGGACTCTTGGTTCCATGAAGCCTTTCTCTGTCACAATGTACTTTGGATTCCATGAGGCTCCATAAGGTCACAATGGTCTCCTTGGATCTGCAGCATCACAATGGACCATTGGTTCCATGTGGCCCTGCTGTGTCAAAAAGGATTTTGGTTCCATGAGGTTCCAAGGTGTCACGGTAGACTCCTTGGTTCTGTGAGCCCCTGCTGTCACCAAATCTCCAAAATATCAGGATAAGACTCCTTAACACTAATTTGGTGTTTAGGAGGGCATCACTTATTCAGACCTGAGGTCCAACGTGTGGTAACTCATAATCTTACATGGACATGTGATTCTAAAACAGTGTTACTTATATACAGTCACTACATGTGCATTACAATTTGGCCATCGCCATAAAACCCATCCCAAGTTTCCAGATTCAGTCCTTGTTTTTTGTATCACTGCACTCTTGAGCCAGATGTGTTCTTCTTCTCTTGCAACTGTCCTTGCTGGGAAAGCAGGCCCTGCATGCCTTGTTCCTGTGCTAGAAGCTCCCAGGCAGGCTAGAAATGGAATGAACCCTTTTGGTCTCAAGCCCAAGGCTCTATGTGCCCAGGCAGAGGCAGGCAGGACGCAGAGCTGTCAGCAAAGGAAGGGCCCAGCCAGGTGGGGCAGCCGGGGGTGACGACAGCCTGCAGGGACAGAGGCACAGGGCATGGACACCGTAGGACAGCCTGGGCTGCAGAGGGCACAGGGATGGGCAGCAGCTGCAAGGCCCTGACAGAGCCAACTTTTGCCTGCAGCACTTTGGCCATGGCTGCTGGCCCTGGGCCTGAGCCAGGAGGAGGGGACAAGTGACCCTTGCAGGCCTGGGGCCTCATGGCCTCCTTGTCCCTGCTCAGCAGCCTGGCAGGGGCCGCCCCATGGTGCTGCCCTTGCCATTGCACATCCCCACATCCCAGTGGCCCGGGAAGAGCCCTGAGCAAGGAGGGAGGGACAGGATCTGCCTTGCCCAGCCAGGGGATGGGGCTCAGGCCTTGGCCCTTTGCATTCCTGAAACACATCCAGGTTTGCTCAGCATCAGAGACACTTTTGCCTTGTTTGTCCCCACCCGTTATCACTGCCTGCAGTGTTCTACTCTAACTGGAACCTGGGGACATTTTCTCAGTCCTGTCCCTGGCTGGGACCCATAAAAACTTCTAGAAAGTTCAGTGTTTCAATCTCATTTTGAGTTCTTGAGAAGTTTTTTGAGCACACTCTCAGGGACTCATACCACTGTAAACAGCACTAAAACCCCAAGAGATTAATTAAAGTCCTTGTGCTGTGTCTATGCTGATGAGTTGCATCAGTATCCTGGCAATCAAGAAGAGCTTTAAAAAGCCATTTCTCCTGAGGAGCAGCTCTTCTCCAAGCCCAGCAGGGCTGAGGGCACTGCCTGCAGGTATCTGAGAGGAGTGAGGCAGTGAGAGGCTTAAAGAAACAGGAAGGACAATTCTGAGCTTATTCATGGAGAAATCTTCACAACTTTTGAAAATTCTGAGCTTCTTCCTTTAGGAATCTTCACAACTTTTGAAAATTCTGAGCTTCCTTCTGGAGACATCTTCACCACTTCTGACACAGTCAGTCTCTGGCTGCAAGGATCTCCTAAAGCTGACCCACAACAGGACTGATGTGACTGTAAGGATGGTTCTGCTGCCCTTTCTGCTTTGGGGGAGGATGTGCTCCAGAGCGGGGCTGCCCTGGGCACCATCAGAGGGACAGGGCAGGACGGCTCCTGCTGCCAGGGACGGCTGCAGGGGCTGAAGCTGGGGCTGCAGCCAGGGGTGCCCAGGGCTGTCCTGCAGAGCATCTCCTGCAGCCCTGAAGGCTCTTGGCCAGGCCAGGGGATCTGCCACCTGCCAAGGGCAGCTCTCAGCCTGCCTGGGAGCTCCCATGGATGGTGAAGGGGAGCTGTGGGTGCAAGGAGTGACTCCTGCCAGGGCAGGTCCTGCTGCTGCTGTGGAGAGGGTGCTGTGTGTGCCAGGGCTGCTCAGAGCTCCAGCTCACGGCAAGGTCATTTCTGAGGGGATTTTTCATGAGGATTTTTCATTTTACATTCAGGGTAGGGGTTCCCTTCTTGAGTCTCTGCTTTCCTGAATCTGTGCTCCCACTTTTCCCTGGCTCAGCTTGGTGGCAATGGAAACTCAGCTGTGCAGGGCAGAGCAGGGGCTGAGGCTCTTAAACCATCACACTGAGGATTCCTGGGAACCTCAGCAAGTGCCCCCACCTCCCCAGGCTCCAGATCCATGCAGCATCACCTTTCCATGGTGCCCAGGCCTGGGGGAGCTGTTCTTTCATCCCTGCAGCCCTGAGCAGCTGGAGGGCAGAGCTGGCCCAGGGGCTGGGCTGGGCTCTGGCAGCTCTGGCAGGGAAGGAGCCCGGGCCCACTGGAACAGCTTGGGCTGGGACAGCTGCTGCAGCAGCAGAGCCGTGCGCAGGGAGGGAGGGAGGCAGTGCTGAGGGCAGCCCTGCTGCTGCAGGGGAGATGTGGCACCTGCCAGCCCTGCCCTGCAGGGCAGACCCTGCCCTGAGCAGCACAGCTCCTGTGTCCCCTGGCAGCCAGCACAGCCCTCAGCCCGGGGGCTCGGGGCCCTCAGTCCCCTCCTGGGCCGGCAGAGCAGCTCCAGAGATGAAGGGCATCTCTGCTGCCATGTACCCATTCCCTGCTGCCCAGGGCCTGAGGGCCACTGTCCTGCACTGCTGCTGCCTGGCAGGGGCTGTGCAGGGCTGGGCAGGGAAAGGCTTTTCCTCAGGGCCTGGCTCTCTCTCTCCTTGCCTTACCCAGGTGCTGCTGGCATTGCTGAGGGGCTCTCTGGGAATGGCAGCTCCAGCTGCAGGCTCAGGCCCAGCCCTTGGGCTCCTCCTGTGCAGGCTGAGCACAGCAATGGGGTGTCCCAGCTCCCTCTGCCCAGGGAGCTCTGGGCAGGGCAGGCTGGCAGGCTGGGAATGAACTGACTCTCCCTGACTTTGGGAAAGGCAGGAGCCACTTTGTGTGCCAGGAATCCCTCTGCTCTCAGCAGTGTCTCCTGCCTTTCCAGGATAACATGGGAGTGGAACTCAGAAAGGTGCAAGTCCAGGGCAGCTGGGAATAGGAGAGAGGGACAGAGCAGCTCCCCTCAGTCTGCCTAAGGCTCAGACAAATCTCCTGCCTCACTGGACTCTCTGTTCTCCCCAGGTGCAGCAGAACCTCTCGTTCTGCCTCCTGCAATCTCCATCCCTTTGCCCTGGCAGCTTCTGTGCCTTAGCAGCAGATTCTTTGTCCAAGGTGAAACACCAGGACTGACCCCTGCCCTCACTGTTCCCCTGCCCTGACTGGGAGTCAGGGCTGACTCCCAGGTGTCCTGCAGGTCAAGGTCTGGCTCCTCACACAACAGTGGCCAGCAGCAATCAGGGCTCCAACAACTAAGATGAAGGAAGATCCCCTGAATACAGACAAGGGGGATGTGGTTAGTGGAAGGGAATGGTCTGTGAGAAAGGGCTTTGACTCTTCTGTGAGAAATCTCCCCTCAAATCTCACTATCTTTCCTCCTTCTGCAGGTTGGAATGTCCAGACACAGCAAATGTCCAACAGCAGCTCCATCAGGCACTTCCTCCTGCTGGCATTGGCAGACAGGCGGCAGCTGCAGCTCCTGCACTTCTTCCTCTTCCTGGTCATTTCCCTGGCTGCCCTCCTGGGCAACGGCCTCATCATCAGCGCCGTAGCCTGCGGCCACCACCTGCACAGCCCCATGTTCTTCTTCCTGCTCAACCTGGCCCTCACCGACCTGGGCTGCATCTGCACCACTGTCCCCAAAGCCATGCACAATTCCCTCTGGGACACCAGCACCATCTCCTACACAGGATGTGCTGCACAGGTGTTTTTCTTTGCCTTTTTCATCTCAGCAGAGTTTTTCCTGCTGACGGTCATGTGCTACGACCGCTACGTGTCCATCTGCAAACCCCTGCACTACGGGACCCTCCTGGGCAGCAGAGCTTGTGCCCACATGGCAGCAGCTGCCTGGGCCAGTGCCTTTCTCTATTCACTGCTGCACACAGCCAATACATTTTCCCTGCCCCTGTGCCACGGCAATGCCCTGGGCCAGTTCTTCTGTGAAATCCCACAGATCCTAAAACTCTCCTGCTCACACTCCAAACTCAGAGAACTTAGGCTTCTTGCTGTTGGTGCCTGTTTAGGACTTGGCTGTTTTGTGTTCATTGTTTTCTCCTATGTGCAGATCTTCAGGGCTGTGCTTAGGATCCCCTCGGAGCAGGGACAGCACAAAGCCTTTTCCACGTGCCTCCCTCACCTGGCTGTGCTCTCCCTCTTCCTCAGCACTGGCACATTTGCAAACCTGAAGCCTCCCTCCATCTCCTCCCCTTCCCTGGATCTGTCCCTGTCAGTTCTGTATTCGGTGGTGCCTCCAGCCCTGAACCCCCTCATCTACAGCCTGAGGAACCAGGAGCTCAAAGCTGCAGTGTGGACACTGATGACTGGATGGTTTCAGAAACGTTAAACTGCTGGCCAGTTTCTGCAAATCACTTGTAATAAAAGCCATCTTTGATAGTTCTTGTTGGTTTGGTTGTGTTGGTTTGTTTTTTGTTCCCCAGTCTTTTAGTTTTTCAAAATTATCAACAAAGCAAGGCCATTGTTTGTGCCATTTCCCATTTTGATTTTCTCCACCTTTGCTGTGGCCCCAGACTGTGTCAAGAAGGAGCTGCACTGTCAGTGGCTCTAAATGAACTAAAGGATCTTCCAGCAAAGTTTCCACTGAAGATCCCCCTTTTGTTCCCTTCTCTGGAGCTGCAACAGCAATGTTTGTGTGCAAAGCTGGGGGCAGGGCAGGGGTGGCACAGCACCTCTGCTCCTGCTGGCCACACCATTCCTGATCCAGGCCAGGAGCCATTGGCCTTCTCGGCCACCTGGGCACACTGCTGGTTCATGTCCAGCCTGCTGTCCATCGGTCCCTGCAGGTCCCTTTCTGCCTGGCTGCTGTCCAGCCACTCTGTCCCCAGCCTGTAGCACTGCAGGGGTTGTTGGGGCCAAAGTGCAGGACCCGGCCCTTGGACTTGTTCAACCTGACATTGTTGGATTTGGGCCCTGGATCCAGCGTGTCCAGGGCCCTGTGCAGAGCCCTCCTGCCCTCCAGCAGATCCACACTCACACCCAGCTTGGTGTCATCTGCAAATTTGCTGATGGGGGACTCAATCCCCTCATCCTGGTCATCAATGCAGATCTTGAAATCCACGCTGGCTGGGTCTGATCCCTGGGCCATTCTGTGGGTGCCCTGTGATGGCACTCAAGATGATCTGTTCCATCATCTGGACAGGCACCGAGGTCAGGCTGACAGGCCTGGAGTTCTCCAGATCCTCCTTCCAGCCCTTCTTGGGATTGGGCTCACATTGGCACCTCCAGTCCTCTGGGACCTCCCTGGTGAGCCAGGACTGAAGAGAAATGATGGAGCTTGGGGAGTTCATCCAGCAGCTCCCTCATGCCCCTAGCATGGATCCCATCTGGTCCCAGAGACACCTGTGAGCATCTGAGTGGCTCAGCAGGTCAGCAGCTGCTTCCTCCTGGATGACAGGGGGGTTCTTCTGCTCCCTGTCCCCATCTACCAGCTCAGGAGAACACTTGTCCTGAGGACAACCTGTCCTATTGTTGAAAAGTGAGGCAAAAAAGGGCTTAAGTACCTCAGCCTTTTCTTCATTTTTGGTAACTGAAGAGGAATAGCAGTTGTTCTTTAATGTATTTATAAAAAGACCTTTATTATCCTTCACAGAAGCAGCCAGGTTAAGTCCTAACTGAGCTTTCATCTTTCTAATTTTCCTTCTGCATGACCTAGCGACATCCTTAAACACTTCCTGAGTTGCCTGCTCCTCTGCCCAAAGGTGATGCACCATCTTTTTTTCCCCTGAGTTCCTGCAAAAGCTCCATGGGCAGCAAGGCCAGTCATTTGTCTCACTGACTTATCTTTGGGCACACAGCCTGCTCCTATTCTCTCAAAAGTAATTTCCAGAAGTGTGTCCATCCTTCCTGGACTCCTTTGTTTTAAGAGGCTATTTCCCTTTAAAAAATCAGTACCTGTTTCAATACTCACTAAGTCTGCATCCTGAACAGGCTGGAGTCTGTTCTCTGTAAGTCCAGTGTAGAAGTTTTGTTGATGCCGCTCCTTCTTTCACAGAATATTTAAAAACTCAATAATCACTGCACCCCAAGCGGACTCTGACTGTTATAAATGTGATGCCCAATTGTCCAATAATAAAACCAAACAAAATTTAAATGTAGCAGAAATTTTAATTAAGCAGCTTGATTATACAAAAGTTGAATACAATCAAATAATGGATAATAGTAAATAATAAATTGGTTTGGTTAATAATGCATAAGCAAAAATATAAACCGCGGGGTAAGGAGCAGGACCTTGGAATTCGCCTCACGTACAAACGAGATAACCCCATGTTGGTCCCTTTATAGTGTGGGCCAATGTGTGCCACCACCCATCTCCTCCTATTTTCGATTTGTAAGATTTGCATCACTGTTTTCATCACCACCTTTACTACGCATGCCTCGTCATCTCTTTTAGGGGGTCGCACCACCTTTTGGGGGGTCTTCAGAGGGAGGCTCATCCTCTTCATCACGCGTCCTTTGAATAACCTTTCATATTGCTCACGCGTATTAAGCTTGTATTATATAAGCGAATATCAAGTTTGAACATTTCAGCAATAAATCTCATATAATTAACAATTTTCTTAGAGTTTCCCCAACTTTCCCCATCTTACAGATAAATTTAGCTAGTCTTATCTAAGTTTCTTCCGGTATCTCATGAACATCTGCAGGAGAAGGGGGAACCCCCCCCCACCCCTCCTCTTTGGCACTACTTGCTACTACCTTGTTATTTTAAAGTATTGATTACTGTTTCAATTTTATCAGCACTAATCATACCTATTTACCACACTGACCATCACTGATCTCCCACCAGCCCTTCTCTGTTTGTGACCAGCAGGAGAAAGAGCTTTCTTTTGCAGTGGGAAGAGAAGGAAACCTCCCCAAAGTGCAGCTTGGAAGGTTCAGTCTGGAGCTGAGGAAGAAGAAAAGTCCCTGCCAGGGTAGAATTTTGGTGCAGGAGGTGTCCCAACGTGAGCCTGGGCCCTGCCCTGGCTCTGTGTGCCAGGAGCCGGCAGCACTGGGTGCAGGGAGCCCAGGGAGGGCACAGAAATGCTGGGCTGAGAAATGCTGGGGGGACAGTGAGATGGGCGTGTGCAGCCGGCCAGGGCACAGCAGCAGCAGGCACAGGGGGCACAGCCTGCAGGAGAGATGGCCAAGGGCTGGGCAGGGCTGGCAGGGCCACAGGCACCCAGGCCTTTGTCCCCTGGGCTCTGCCAGCGCCTCTGGAGGCCCCACAGGAGGAACTTTCCTTGCAGGGGCTGCACTTTGCTTCTGCCTCGCCCCTCCCTGAGCAGGCTGGCAGGGCTTGCAGCTTAAGGACATTTGTCCTTGCTGCCCCTGCCATCCCCCTGCCCCACAAAAAGCCCCCAGCCACCCGGGAGGGACAGGTCCTGCTGTCCCAAGCCTGGGCTCAGGGCTTGGCCTTTCTGCTCCCTCCAGCCAGCCCAGGCCTTGCTCAGCATTGCAGTTCATGCTCACAGCCTTGGGCTCCCTGCAATCCTGGCCTCAAGGAGCTGCTCTCACCAGGCCCTGGGCAGCCTTTAGCACTCCCTGCCCTCACTGGGGCCCAGGGATGCTCCAAGGGACTTGGAGTTTTGCTTCTGACTCCTTCAGCAGCTTCTTCAACCTTCTCTCAGTGCCTGGGGGTCCTGGACTCAGCCCCAAGTTCACCATGGGGCTGATGAAAATACAGAAAGCCCTCAAGAGCTGCTTGTCTTCCTTCAATTGTCTTTGAGTCTCCAAGGCTTGTGCAGCTGCTTCGAGTCGGTTTTGAGTCCTGTGAAGGAGGGAGATTTCAAAGTGCATCTCATGACCTTTTTTTTTTCTTTAATTTAGCATTTTTTTATTTTCCAGATCAGTGAAGAGTTGCTAGAAACATTCCCAAGGGATCTTGATGCTCAGTGTCTCCATAGGTCTGGGCACGGAGAAGAATGAGCCCCTTGCAGGCTGACCCTGTTTGGACAAGCTGCTCCTCACCCCAACCTCACCATGTCTGACATTGCCCACCTGGGACTGACATCCCTGTGCCCTGCATCAGAACCTTGTCCCCTGAGCTCTGCAGCTGGCTGTCCCAGCCCATTGCACCATGTCCCACCTGCTCTCCTCAAGCCTCTGCCTGCACACAGGCCCAGGAGAAGTTTTCCTGTTGGTGAGGAAAGAATGGAAAAGCCGGAGCAGGTTTCCTAAACAACAAAGCCCACTCAGGAACCACATGCCCAGGACAGGCTGCCTGGAATGATGTCACCTTTCTACAAGGGACAGTGTCACCAGAAATGATCTCTGTAAGCAGAATTCTCTGAGTCCTTCAGCTGAATTCTCCATCCCTGTCGTGGATCTCTGTTGCAGATGGAAGCTGCTGCTGCCATCCTCAGCTTGAACCCTTCTTTGGAATGCAGACAGAGGTTCCCAGGTGGGTAAAGTAAGCATTGCTCAATGTTGATGCAAAGCTTTTGTGGTCCTCCTGGAACCAAGGAGACTCTTGAGACACTGCAAGGTCTTGTTTAACCAAGGGTCCATTGTGGCACGGCGGGGACTCATGGAATCAAGGAGACAATTGTGACAGTAGGGAACCTCCTAGAAACAAGTCTCTGTTGTGGCAGTCATGGAATCAAAGAGACATTTGTGACACAGCGAGACCATGTGGAACCAATGGTCCATTGTTACACTGCAGATTCAAGAAGAACATGGTGACACCACAGAACCTCATGGAACCAAGGGTCCTTTGTGGCACAGCAGGGCCTCGTTGGAACCCAGGGGACCATTGTGACAAGGCAGGGCCTAATGGAACCATGGAGACCATTGTGACACTAAGGAAACTCATGGAACCACGGTGATCATTGGGATGCTATGGAACCTCACAGAACCAAGGGTCCATTGTGACATTGTGGTGCCTCCTGGAATCAAACACTGTGAAACTTGGAGGCCTAATGGAACAAGGGTTTCTATTGTGCCACTGCAGAACCTCATGGAATCAAGGCGACCATGTTACACTACAGAAGCCCATGGAACCAAGGGGCCGTTGTGACACTGCAGAACCAAGGAAACTGTTGTTGACAGTACGAAACCTCATGGAATGAAAAGTCCAGTGTGACATGATGGAACCTCATGGACCCAAGGGTCCATTGTGGCTCTGTAGGGCCTCATGGAATAGAGGGTCCACTGTGACACAGCAGGGCCTCGTGGAACCAAGGGTGCATTGAGGCACAGCCAGGCCTTGCTGGAACCAAAGAAACCACTGCTAAAAGCAGGGTAACTCGTAAAACCAAGGAGTCAGTTTGGTACAGCATAAAACCTATGGAACCAAGGGGCCACTGTGACAAAGCAGGGCCTCATGGAACTAAGGGGACATTGTGACACCTTGGGACTGCATGGAAGGAATTGTCCATGATGACAATGCGGATCCAAGGAGACCATGGAGACACTATGGAACCTCATGGATCCAATGGGCCATTGTGACACCAAAGAACTTCATGGAACCCAGGGTCCATTGTGACGTAGCAAGGCCTCATTGGAACAGAAGAACCACTGTTGACAGTACAGAAACTCATGGAACCAAGGGGCTGTGGTGACACAGCAGGGACACATGGAACTAAGGAGACCAGTGACATTTAGGAACCTCATGGAACCAAGGGTTCATTACGACACTGCAGAAACAAGGAGACCATTGTTGACACTACGGAAGCTCATGGAACTGAGCAGCCATTGTTATGCTCCAAAGTGTCGTTGAACTAAAGTGACCATTGTCGAACTACAGAAGTTTATGGCACTATGGCTTCACTGTGACACAGCAGGTTCCATGAAACCAATTCTCCATTGTGACAATGCGGATCCAAGGAGACCATGGTGACACTACAGAAGCTCATGGAACCAAGCGGCCATTGTGACACAGCAAGGCCTCGTGGAACTAAGGAGACCATTGTGACATAATGGAATCTCATGGAACCAAGGGTCCATTGTTACAGTCCAGAACCAAGGAGACCATTTTGACAGTACAGAACCTCATGGAATCAAGGGTCAGTTGTGAAACAGTTGGGCTTCATGGAACCAAGAAGGTATTGTGACACAGCAGGGCCACAAGGAACCAATGGTCCATAGTGATACTGTGGATCCAAGGAGGCCATGCTGATACTATGGAACTTCATGGAACCAAGGGTCCATTGTGACACACTTGGGCCCCAAGGAACCAATTGTCCATTGTGACAGTGCGGATCCAAGGAGATCATGGTGACACTACAGAACCTCATGGATCTAAGGAGCCATTGTGACACTGTGGGACCTCCTTGGAACAAAGGCCATTGTTGATAGTATGGAAGATGCTCATGGAAACTGTGGGACATTGTGGCACTGCAGAGCCTAATGGAACAAGGGAGATCACTGTGACACAGAGGAATTTTATGGAACCAAGCAGCCATGTGCACACGACAGAACCAAGGAGACCATTGCTAGCAGTACAAAACCTCATGGAACTGAGGGGCCATTGTTATACAGCGAGGCCTGGTGGAACCAAGGGGCCAGTGTGACACCGTGGGGCCCCATGGAATCAAATATTCCTTGTGACACACTGGGGCTGCTTGTCTACAATTGTCCATTGTGATACTGCAGATGCAAGAGACCGTGGTGACGCTATGGCAGTTCATGGAACCAAGGGGCTGTTGTGGCACGCCAAGGCCTTGTAGAACCAAGGAGAGCATTGTGGCAGTGCAGAACCAAGGAGGCCATTTTGACAGTATGGACCCTAATTGAATCAAGGGTTGAGAAGAATCCAAAGGGTTAAGAGTTTAGCTAAAGGGATAGAAGCAAGAAGCAATGGATATTAATGAAGAGTTTAGAGTAGAAACAACGTAGGATAGTTAATCATTGCCAGATTAAGCTAGTTTGAGAAGACAATCTATCATTTGCCTGACTTTGCTGTGTTTGTAGAAGTTCTGAGGGGAGGATGGAGTATTGTAAAGATGAAGAAACTGTAGGTGCACCTGGGCCCCAAAACCAGTCAGAACCAGGCAGGAGAGCTTGTACTATGCCCAAGGGGTCAGAGAGCCTGCCAACAAGACCAAGGTGAAAAGTTTACCTTGAGGAAGACGTTCCTGACTTCATCCTAAGGCACCACTGACCCATTTCAAAACCCACCGACCCAATTTGTGTGAAAGACTGCTCAAGCATGAAAGGACTTTGAGCTCATTTTATGATGAAGAGGAGAGAAGGTAGGGTTAAGTAATAAGTATGTATAGGCGTGTTGAATGATTACATGAATATGTAAGATTTTGTAGATAAATAGAGAGCAGGAAGTCTGTGATTTTTGCACGTCTTTGGGAGGTTACTCCCCATGTTGCCTGGCACTGAATTAAACATACCACTTGCTAACTTTAATTAGTTGGAGAGTCTTTGTCTGTGCTTTATTTACTTGAGAATGGAACTAAGGATCTGTTGTTCTACAGCAGGGCCTCATGGAAACAAGGGGCTACTGTGACGCTGTGGTGCATAATGGAGTCAAGGACACCGTTGATACTGAAATCCACTTTTTGAACACAACTTTGAGTATTTCAGAGCAGGTGTTCTTTATTACAGCATGCTGTTTACTTAGGTGATCCTTCCTCCATTTGAGTGCAATGAGCATCAAATGAACAGAGTTTTGATCACACACACTGATTATTCATTAGCCATCCCCACTTCCTTTGAATTTACTTGACATAGTTGCACCCCTTCTCACAAGTTCTTATCTGGTTCTTTGGGGTCTGTCTTCAACATCCAGTGTCCTTTCTAGGTGGCTGTTCCTCGACTCCCACTTTTGGTATGAGCAATATTATTGTTTTGCAAACCTTCTGTTTTGTCAGCCTTGTAGAGCTGAGCTGACATTTTTCTTGCATTTTGAATGACTTCTGTTTGCTGGAGTTACATCCATCCTCGATCCATTTCTCCAAGGC
The DNA here is from genome assembly GCA_017589585.1 of Phylloscopus whistleri. Lineage (NCBI taxonomy): Eukaryota > Metazoa > Chordata > Aves > Passeriformes > Phylloscopidae > Phylloscopus > Phylloscopus whistleri. The sequence continues at coordinate 94,851 of JADMLD010001023.1, read as the reverse complement.
TGTGCTGTTCTGTTTTATTGTCCTTGATAAGAGTAAATGTTGTTCTGTTCTCCTGTCCTTTTCACAGTGCTCGCCCCACCTGAGGTGTGTCTGCAACCTCCCCAAACTATGGGCTTGGGGTGGGCAAGTGTTCCGGAGGGAACAGGGATGGGACAGCTGGGCTGGACCAACCCAAGGGAAGTTCCATTGCATGTCACACCATGATCAGCAATAAACTGCAGGAAGCATGGGGGGCAAGGGTGGTAGGGAATTAATTTCTTTTTAGAGACATTTCTCTTTCAAAACATCAGTGATACATAAAGAACCCTCTACAGCCACAAGACGGTTAAATATTTTCTGCTGATAGGAGATTTCCTCTGGATTTCCTTTTCTTCTGTTTGTGGCCTTTGCTTTTTTGTTGTTGGTTTGTTTGTGGGGGTTTTGTGTTGTTGTGGGTGGGTCTTGCTTTTGGGGTTTTTTTGTTGGGTTTGGTTTTTTCCCTTTTGAACTGCCTTTTTTTCTGATGCATAAGTTTTTTCTCCCTTTTCTTGTTTTTTGGTTTGGGACCTGATGGCAAGACAAATTGACTCAACTCAGTCATCTTGCCCATAGGAAAGAAAAGCACAATTATGCCCAATTATGTTTTGCAGTCACCATCAACTGGATGAGTTCAGTCACGGACTCCCTACAATTTGGCACTATCCACAAAGGAATTGAAAGTGCATTCCATGCCATTGTAGAGATAATAGAAATGTTCCACAGTGGTGGTCAAGGGCTGGTCACTGAGGGATGTCACCAGGGAGTGGCTGCCAAGAGGACTCTGTACCATGGATGACATTTGACCCTCATTGTTCAGCCAAATTCTCACCCACCCCACGTTCCATTTCTTCAGCCCAGCTCTCTCCAGTCTGGCTCTGAGGACACCACAGCAGACCGTGTCACAGGCCTGGCTAAAGTCTGGGCACACAACAGCCCCTTCTTTTCCCTCCCACAGGGGTTCTGCTATTCCTGCCTTGTCCTGCCAGTGCCTGGAAGGGCTGCAGGAGGATTTGTCACAACCCCTTCCTTGCTGAGCCTGACCAGTCTAGGACTCTCCCAGATGCCCTCCCTGCCCTGTTTGCAGACTGGTTCCATGTCTGCCTTTCCCAGGTTCCCAGGACTCTCTGGGATGGCTCTGCCCTTTCAAAGGTGTTTGAGAGACCTCTCACAGAGACATTGCCCAGCCTTCTCAACAGCCCTGACACCAAAGGCCTTTTCCACATCCCACAGTTCCAGGTCAGTGCCCAGGACACAGCACAGCCCTGTCCAGGTCCTGGGGGTAGTTCAGAAGTGAGGCAGCTGTGATTTCTCCCCACACACCCCCACTCCAATGGTCTCTCTGTGCAGTCCTTGGCTGTGCTGAGCAGTTTCCCTTGAGCCTCCCTGCCCTAAATGTTTCTCTCTGCAGTCCTAAGCACAGCCCAGTAAAGAATTCAGGTGGTTTTCCCAGAGGATTTCACTCTCAGAGTGAAGTGGCCTCAAGGCACTGTTTGTGCCTCTGGAATTGTGCCAGCCCCAAGTGCTGCTGGTGGTGTTTTTGCTCACTCTGGTTCATCTCCCCACACACACACGATGCACTGCTGAAATCTCCTCAGGACAGAGCAAACAGGCACTGCTGGCCTGGTCACTTGGTGTCCCTCCATGCAGGGACAAACAACCTCCTGCAGGTGTGGGGAGAGGCCTGTGCTGGCAATGGTGATTGCAGGGCCTGGTGTGGGACAATTGCCCTGGGGCACCTTCCCAGGCTGTCCCCAGAAGAGAGACACAGCCCAGGCCCTGCTCAGCTGCTCCCTCAGGTCCATGCCAGCAGCTCTGGCTGTGCTCTGACACTGCTCTGTGCTCCCCCTGCACACTCCCCCTCTGCCCCAGTGTCTTGGGTTATGTAACCAAAAAATGCGTATTTTATTTCCTCTGTTGAAAGCAGTTGGGGAGATGTTCTTCTTTATCTCTTGTAGCTCCAGGGGGGAGGGGGGAAGATACCTACTGATAATGGGCCAACTGTTATAATCAGGTGGGGCAGTGTTTCTTATCTCTTTTACCACCTGTCATCCCTCCGGGGGATATTTTCTGCTAATGGGCCATTAAGGCTCACCAATGACAGGACACATTCCATCATCCCATTGTGAGATGTTCCACCCAGTGCGGGGGGAGCCAACCATTCCTACCTAGGTAGAACTGAGACATAGGAGCACGAGGTATCTGATTCTACTGGATTCCTGGAGGAAGACTGGACCCTTTTCTCTCAGGATCATCTCTACTCCAACAGAACCACATCTGCCACTTCAAGAGGACTTACTTTGGACTGCTTCCAACACCCTGACCAACAGGGTGTCAGGTTGTATTTCTGACTCTGTCAGGGTTTCCAGGATTTTTGTTTGCTTGCTTGGTTTTTTTGTACTACTACATCTGTATTTTTTAATATTCCTAGTAAAGAACTGTTATTACTACTCCCATATCTTTGCCTGAAAGCCTCTAATTGCAACATTATCATAATTTGGAGGGAGGGGGTTTACATTCTCCATTCCAAGGGGAGCTGCAACTTTCCCTGACAGAAACCTGTCTTTCCAAACCAATATACCCAGGTACTGGGCTTTGCTTTGCCAGGGCATTCCTGGAGCACATTCCTGACAGCAGCTCTGGAGGAGGGCAAAGCCTTCCTGGCCTGCCCTCAAGAGATGCCCTTTGCTGCTGGAGCTGCTGTGCTGGAGCCCAGCTGTGTCCCAGCAGTGCCCATGGCCTGGCCCTGCCTGTGCTCACAGCGCAGACACACATCAGGACAGTGACAAAGCTGCCAGAGCACTCAAGTCTTACACCCACAGAAGGGCTGGGAAGGGGAGTGTGGAGCTGGGAAGAGCAGATGTGGAAAGAGGCAGGGCCATTGTCCCTGGCTGTGCTGGCTCTTTCCTTCGCATCTGCAAAAAATCATTATTTTACTCAGATGCAGAGGGAACATAGCTTTTGAAAGTCACTGAGATACAGAATAATGGCAGATATTGATGTAAAAATACTATGAGTAATTATATTTGTTTGTGGAAAGCATAACAGTAGGAATGAATTAAGAAAATGCAAGAATGGAACAAAAGGATAAAAAGACTGAGATTGAAATAAGTTACATTCAGAAGAAGAGAGAAAAATGCAGGAGAGAAGAAGAAAAGAGGCAACTTATCGCTTCTGAAATCCAGTCAGCAGTTTCGTCATGGACTCCATGAGTTCCTTATTCCTCAGACGGTAGATGATGGAGTTCAGTGCTGGAGGCACCACCAAGTACAGAATTGACAGGGCCAGATCCAGGGATGGGGAAGAGATGGAGAGGGGCTCCAGATGGGCAAATAAACCACTGCTGACAAACAAGAACACCACAGCCAGGTGAGGGAGGCACGTGGAAAAGGCTTTATGTCCTAGAAGGCCCCACTTTGCCCAATTAGATCCTTGCATCCATGAGATTCCCTGTTGTCACAGTGGTCTGCTGAGTTCCGTGGGGCTGTGCTGTGTCACAGTGGACACTGAGTTCCATGTGCCCTGGCAATATCCAAGTGGCACCTGGCTTCCATGAGGCCCCGTTGTGTTTGCAGTTGGCACTTGGTTCCCCAAGATGTCATTGTGGCACAGTGGTCTCCTGGGTGCCAAGAGGCCCTGCTGTGCTGATGCCTTCAAGAACCTAGAAATAAAGTAACACCCTTTGGAGATAATATTATAGAGGAGGTAATAGAGGGAGACCTCCAAGGGGCAGATAAGGAAAATGTCCACGAAACACCCACCCAGCCACGGGGTAAATACAGTTTTATAAATTTAGCAGATTAGCATATTTGACAGAAATCACCAATTAGGAGCACAGGTGGTGAGGCGTGACAATGTTCCTTGGTAAGAGTCACTCTACCCCTGGCTGGACACTTCAGGCACACCAAGGAAGCAAAGCAACAACACAACCAAACCAAACCCAGGCAATCAAACCACAAATCAGCCAAGAACTGTCCCTACATGTGTGTGTGACCAGGGGACAGTGAGGGCACGGATAAAAGGAATACGGCCTACAAGATTAACAGAGCTCAAACTTAACAGGATATTACTTCTACCTTAACCTTAACTTACACCTTAAACTTCACAATTTAGCAAAAGAACAGCACTTAACAGTATTTATCCAAACTCATAACATATGAATTAACCATTTACAGAGGAATAGTATTTAACTTAGCTTATAACTTCTCTGAAACCTGGAATTATGGTAAGGCACCTCACAAAGCACTGACTCAGAAAACTCTAAATGCTACAAATTCAAGTTATCCAGATTTTGAGGATAGGAAGTCAAGAGAAGAGAGAGATTCACAGTCAGGGCCTTGGATCCAGCCACATCGCAGCTGCTGTGAGCTCCGGGGACGTGGGATGTGCCAGTGTCACACCTGTGTCACAGCCTTTACCTGCTCTGGTCCCTCTCACAGCTGGGGTTTTTGGGGTGCCAGGGACTTGGCAGCCACTCTGGGGCTGGATCAGATGCTGCAGTGGCTGGGGGTGGGACAGTGACCATCCCACCTATGCAGAACTTGCCCCAGCCCCCCAAACACACCCTGGAGATGTCTGGGGCCATTCATCATTTCTCTGCTCTCCAGCAGTGAGGCAATGGACTCTGACTACAGCTCTGAGGTTGTGCCCATGGCAACCACCCCTGGCCATGGGGCTCCATGGAGCTGCTCTCAGGGAACCCCTCTAAGAACTGGGGAGTTCCCAAAAATCACCTCAGAAATGTGGGATGCACCAAAATGCCCTCAAGAATGTGGAATACCCAAAAAACTCACACAGGAACGGGTTCCCCCTCCCTTCATCATTTCCAACCTTTGGCTATCTCATTCCAGACTTTACCACACCCTCCCAATCCCCACCCAAACCCATCCCACCCTTCCTGGACATCAAGACTGCCTTCCCATGATGCCTCAAGTTATGGGGTCTCACTGCCTTGTTTTAATGGGCAGGCTGCTTTTTGTTACAGGGGGATTGGGGGCAGGGTAGTTTGGATTCATGTCTTCAAGGACACTCTCCCTGAGCTCCAGGCCCTGAAGATAAACGACGTGGAAGGATGGAACACCGTCATCGTCATTTGGAGTAATCGATTGGATAACGAACGGGGCATAGGCAAACAGACTGGAACTTAGAAAAGGGGGGGAGTTTGACGGGTCGGCCTCCTTAGCTCGTGGCTTGGAGCGCCCTAGGCAGCCACCGTGGTGGCTGCCGGGGCAGGCCTTGCAGGCCTAAAATAAATCCACTTCAAACTTACCCTGACCAGCCTCTGCCTCTGCTTTCTGTTGTCATAGGCAACACCCAAGCCCTATTTCCCCCATCCCAGCTCTCCCAGTCCCCATCCCACCCATCCCGCCCCACCCAATGCCCATCTCACCCCTCCTGATTTCCAGCACACTTTGCCCAAACCCCTTCCTACCTCATTGCACCCTGAGAGGCTGTGGAAATTAGTAATTTTGGGGTAAAATTGAGTAGTTTTCAGTGGCATTGAGTGGTTTTGAGGTGACAGATCAATCCCTCTCCTCCTTTGGAGTGCCAAGAAATGGAGACAACTCCACCAAATATCCCCAAAACACCCCCATATCCTCCTCTGAATCGCAGATTCCCCTCGAAACACAAAAGTGAGTCTTTAGATGCCTTTGATGACTTTGTTGATTTTTACCCCAATTCTATGTGTTTGAAAGGGATGAAGATGAATCAAAAGATAATTAGAGACAAAATAAAAGGACCACCAGCCACTTCCCAGCATGGACGCTGGGGATGTGCATCACCAGGTCTCTTCCCAATGTGGGTCCTTTGAGGAGGATGGAGTTGGAGCAGCGCACAAAGCTCTTCCCACAGTCAGGGCACCCGCAGGGCTTCCCTTAGTGGCGCCTCCGTTGGTGTCAGGTCAAGACAGAGCTGTCAGAGAAGCTCTTCCCACACCGGGGACACTCGTAGGGCCTCTCCCCGGTGTGGATGCGCCGATGCTGGATGAGGTGGGAGTTGTAGTTGAAACCCTTCCTGCAGTTGGGGCAGCGGAAGGGCCTCTCATCCGTGTGAATCCGCTCATGTAAAAGGAGATGGGAGCTGGTGTGAAACTTCTTCCCACACTGGCGACACTCGTAGGGCCTCTCCCCAGTGTGGATCCTCTGGTGGTGAGTGAGGTGGGACCTGTGTCTGAAGCTCTTGCCACATTCCCCACACTCATAGGGCCTCTCCCCAGTGTGGATACTCTGGTGGACAGTCAGTCTGGAGCTCTGGCTGAAGCTCTTCCCACATTCCAAGCACTCATACGGCCGTTCCCCAGTGTGGCTCCTTTGGTGGATGATCAGGCGGGATCTCTCACTGAAGCACATCTCACATTCCTCACACTTGAAGGGCTCCTCCCCAGTGTGGATCCTCTGGTGGCGGATCAGGTTGGAGTTGTTGCTGAAGCTCTTCTCACACTCCAAGCACTTGTAGGATCTCTTCCCATCATGAAGCTGCTCATGGACCACCAGCTCCGAGCTCTGGCTGGATCTCTGGCCACCTTCCCGGCACAGGGTGGGTCTTTCCTCTGCAGAGCACCCTGGGCTGGGTTTGGAGCCCCTCCTCCTGAGGGATCTCTGGGGCTTTTCCTCCCCGTTGGATTCCTGTGCGCTGGAGCCACTCAAAACGTCCTCTTCCAAGAGGTTCTGCTGTGGGGATTTGTCCTCCCTGGCATCCATGCTCAGCTCCTTGTCTGGGGGAGGAAGGACAAGGAGAGGATGGGATTTACCTTCGTGCCAGAGGGAAGGGGAAGGAAATCCCCCCAGTGCATCCCCGGCAGGACGGCGTCGGCAGCGGGGTTGTCCTGCAGCTGGGGGCCATGCTGGGCTGGGAGATGGAGCAGGAGAGAGGGGGAAAGGGGCAGTAACTTCCTCCTCACCTACCTGAGTGTCTTGGGGCATCTTCCTCTTCCTCACAGCCTCTTTCTCCATCTGGCCAAAGTTTGGGAATGATAAATCCTGATTTGGGGAAAAACATGGGATGATTACATTGCTTTGAAGGTCCCTCTGCCCAAATCCATCTCTAGAAGTCACCAGGTATCTGGGGTCCATAAGAATGGACCACTCCTTTGGAATGGAGAATGTAACCCCCATCCACCTAAATTATTATAATTTTGAAATGAAGGGGCTTTCAGGCAAAGATATGGGAATAGAAATAACAGTTCTTTACTAGGAATATTAAAAAATAAAAGTATAGTAGTAGAAAAAAGCAAACAAACAAAGAAAAGAAAACACTGACAGAGTCAGAATACAACCTGACACTCTGTTGGTCAGGATGTTGGTAGCAGTCCAGTTACGTCCTCCTGGAGTGACAGTTGTAGTTTTATTGGAGCAGAGATCAGCCAGCAGAAGGGTGTAGTTTCCTTCTGAAGGTCCAGTGGTGGTGAAATGAGTTCCGTCTTCCTCTGGGAATCCAGTAGAAACAGACTGTGCTGGTGTTCTGAATCTCAGGTTTTATCCAGGTAGAGATGTTTGGCTCCTCCTGCTGGGTGGAGCATCTCACAATAGAATGATGTAATTTTATCAGTCATGCAGTGAGCCTTAATGGCCCATTAGCAGAAGATATGCCCCTGGAAGGAGGATGGGTGATGGAAGAGATAAAGAACACTGTCCCACCTGGTTTTACCAGCTGGTCCATTAACAGAACACACCCGCCCCTCTCCTTTGGAGTCAAAAGCAATGGGTCATAGAAGAGGGAAAAAAACACTTCCCCAGCTGGTTTTAACAGATAGTAACAGAATACATACTTTTAGTTACATCTTGCATTGCAACCCAAGACACCAACTTTCTCTTAGTGCCCCATTTGGTCATCCATGTCCAGTGGTCCTTTCCTAGGGTATTTTCATGGAACCCCCCGGTCTGCTTCTCGTTGTCTCCTGGACTGTTTTGGGTACCCTACCAATCGCCCGGTGCTAGCCAGCACCAAAGGGAGCTAGTCACCAAAACTGGGCAAGGTGTGCCTTCAGCTCCTCTTGCCATGTACCAGCCCTGGACAGTGGAAGGATCTGGGACAAGTCCCAGTTGTCAGGAAAATCCACAAATGCCAGAGGTTTATGTCCAAAAAGAGGACAGAGGGTCCTGCAACTTTACTCAAATAAAGGGAGAGAGTCCATCAGGGCACACACCTGCAGGTTTTCCTCTCTCTTGAGGTTTCAGAGGGTGCAGCCTCCCTTTTATCCTAAATTCCTGGCTGCATGTTGCCCTATTCCTTTCCCCATTGCTGAGGTACTAAGAAGGTACAGCCTTCCTGAATTGCCTATCCCATATCCCGCCTTGAACCTACTGTTTTACCCCAAAGTTCAGAAGTTCAGCCTTGTGCACACCCTTGTCTGTTTCAGGAGCCAAACTGGGCGCAGTAAGAAACCTGCTGCCCAAAGCCATTAAGAGCCATTTCAAAGATGTTAACACCCATACCTTTACTCATCAAATTATTTGTAAAGTCATTAGCACACATCTTTCGTCTCACTAGGAAACACACGTTGTCTTGTTCCTGACCCATCTTAAAAGTTAGCAAGGGCTCCAGTGTGCTGGGTCCCTGGTATAAAGGGAGCCCCTGACACCCCTAGCGATCCATCTCCATTATCCTCTGGACTTCCTTCTCTTCAGGATACAGCAGTGGACATTCCTGCTTCCAATGTCCTTCTGCCTTCCAGATTCCTTCCCAATTGCAAAATTTTCAAATTTTTCTTTTTTTTTTTTCACAAAACTGCAATTCCTTGCAGATTCCTTCCCAGCTGCTCTTTGGGTTGGCTCTCCCCTGCTGAGGAGGGAATTCTTTTGCCACTTCCTTGTGGCTGACCCATTCCTTTCTATCCCAAGGGACCTCTTGGGTCCTGCTCTTTATCCCTCTAGGGCTGTAAAAATTCTGCCATCACCTTTGCCCTTGCTTTCTCCTTTTCTTCATCCCTTTTTGCATACACTTGCTCTATCTTTCTAACCAGTTCATGCAGGGACTTATTCTGCCTTTCTTCTAGTCTCTCCTGCCACTGCCTGTGGGTACTCATTTCCCCAAAGCTCAAAACCATTTGTTTTTGCAGTGACCCAAATAAAATCCTTAAAAGAAAATCCTAACCTTTGCATGTACAATCTTGCATTTCCCAGGTAGTCCTTCCACCTTGTTCTCATGCTCTTTATCACACACCGTATACCAAGGCCAGTCCCTGTCCTGCCACAGTGTCCAAACAGCTCCGCTCCCACCAGCGGGCACAGCCAGCAGCCTCATGGGGCTGGGGTGTCCCTCAGCCTCATGGGGCTGGGGACCATTGCTGCTCCTGCCCAGGGGTGGAAGGGTCAGGCACTGTCCAGCGCTGAGCTCTGGCTGCCCCACAGGTCCCCAGCCGTGCTCCTGGTCTTGCACCTCCATTCCCCATCCTGCCACTCCTTGCCTCAACCATATCTCTCTACACTCCCTTTCAACTGATTTTCTTTTCTTTTTTTTCTTTTTTTCTTTTTTTTCCCCCAGCATATTAATACTATTTGTCCATCTCCTGTTTTCAAGACCCCTTCTGGCTTCCCTTACTGCTCCCCTGGGCATAGATTGTTAAGACTCCTTCTCGACTTTCCCATACTGCCCACTTTGGGCGTCCATGTCCTTAATTACCTCTGGGAGAATGTGTAAACTAACTCAAAATTCTTACAAGGGATTCTTCAGAGATATTCTGGGATTGTCATCCCTTTTGCTGGGGCCCCTTCACAGCTTTATGCTTGCAACCCTCCATGGGTGACCAGTTTTACCTGTGTGTCTTGGGTTATGAAACCAAAAATGTGTATTCTATTTCATCTGCTGAAAGCAGTTGGGGAAATGTTCTTCTTTATCTCTTGTAACTCTGAGAGGAGGGGGGTGGGTGCCTTCTGATAATGGGCCAACTGTTAAAACCAGGTAGAGCATTATTTCTTATCTCTTTCACCGCCCGTCCTCCCTCCAGGGGAATATTTTCTGCTAATGGACCATTAAAACACCCCTAAAAGCTCACATCCCCTAACTTACCCTCCCCAAAGTAGTACATCCACATTCCATCATCCTCTTGTGAGATGCTCCACTCAGTGCGGGGGAGCAAACCATTCCTACCTGGATAAAAACTGAGATGTAGGAACACCAAGTATCTGATTCCACCTGATTCCCGGAGGAAGACCAGACCCTTCTCACCATCACTGGACCCTTTTGCTACAGGATCATCTCTACTCTAACGGAACCACATCTGCCACTCCAGGAGGACTTACTTTTGGACGGCTTCCAGCACCCTGACCAACAGGGCGTCAGGTTGTAGCTCTGACTCTGTCAGAGTTTCTAGGTTTGTTGATTGTTTGCTTGTTTTTTTTTTTTTACTACTACATTTGTTAATATTCCTAGTAAAGAACTGTGATTCCTATTCCCAAATCTTTGCCTGAAAGCCCTTAATTGCAAAGTTATAATTTGGTGGGGGTGAGGGGTTACATTCTCCATTCCAAGGGCAACTCCAGCTTTCCCTGGCAGATACCTGTCTTTCCAAACCAAGACACGTACTCACCAGAGAGACTTTCAGTGGTCCTTTTTATCTTCTTTTCTGCTAGAGTCAGGATTAAATGCTCGAGACGGTATTTCTTGTTCAGACTCAGATGTTTATTAATTCTTATCTATATTACAGTCTCACAGAACCTCACTCCCAGCTAACAATGTAAAAAAATGGCTCCTATCTCTTTCTTTACAAAGCCTTTTAAGGATGAACTGTCCAATTATGAAGTAACATCTAAATCATTTTTGCTTTTAACCCAATAACCAACCACTTGTGGTTCGCAGTGCAGACTTTTCTATCCAGCTACAAAATACCACCCAAACCCATGAAGCAGAAGGTGAACAAGGTGCTCTAAAACCTCCATCTTGCTTTCTATATATTATTATATTATAAAACCTTAAACTCTAAGTTTTCCACCATGTGATATTTCATACTTCTATTCAAACTACACACCCATAATCCCAGTTCTATCATCCAATTTTGGAAGCCTTTTCCACGGCCCCAGGTCAAATGCTGTGTTTTCTTGGGGGTCAGTGCCTGTCAGCACAGAAACTGCGAGGAAGGAGCTGAGTATCAAACGGACACCAGAAAGATTAGGTTTGATCTCCTCATTTATTCTTTATTCCCTGTATTTATGGGGTTACAGAGTAAAAGCAGGCACAGCTAAACAATTGCTGATTGGTTAAAATCTCATGCTCAAGCACTCTAAATGATTGCTCATTGGTTCATGTCTTTTGGCAGCAAATTCTTCTTTGTTCTGTCTTATGATCAGCATTTCTGCCTTCAGCATCTATGAGAAGGTACAACAAGTTGTTACATGTCTTCAGGTTTGGAGAGGAAGCATCCATGAGAAGGACCAATACGTTATTACAATTGCAACCTTTTTGCTAATTCAAGGCAATGTAGGAACAGCACAGTACACAGCAGGCACAGTACAAGACCTCATCCTGTTCCCTGATAGCAAGGATTGTTCAAACCCCCTATCAGTGGATTGTGGCCTCACTCTTCTAAAAATACCTCTACACAGAAAGTCTAAAATTCTCAGTGGCCAGGGTTCCAACAATTCTTCCCTGGGGAGTCTTCACAGACACCCCTGGTCCCCCACTCGTCTGTCACCTGGACAGTCTCGGGAAGCCAATCAATCCCCCGGTGCCGGCCGGGACCAAGGGGAGCTGATCACCCAAACTGGGCGAGGGGTGCCTTCAGCTCCGCTTGCTACTGCTGCCCCTGGATGGTGGAAATATCCTGGACAAGAGCCCCCAAATTGTCAGGAAAATTAATCCAGAAACACCAGAGGTTTATGTCCAAAAGGGAGACAGAGGAGTCCTGTAATTTTATTTGAATAACAGGAGAGGCCATGGGGCATTCCCCATGAGGTCTCTGCAATTTTTACAGGATGCAATCTCCTTTTTATCCTGATTTCCTGGCTATATTTCCCTCTCTCTTTCCCCATTGGCTGAGGTACTTGACAGCTACAGACTTCCTGAAAAGCCTAATACCCAAGAACCCCTTCTAATGTAAACCCCCCTTCCCCTTTTATTTTGCTTGTGTCAATCCATGGAATTCCTATGGAATTTATGGTTCTTCCCAATGTTGCTTTCATGTCTCAGGATCAAATTTTATTTATCAGCAGACCTACAGTTTGTAAAGACAAATCTCTCTCAGTCCATTTATCAATCAGTGGAATCCTTCCCATTGTCTCTTTAATCCCTGAGTGCTAATTTTATCTATGAGCAGATCCACAGATTGTTTGTAAAGACAAATCCCTCATTCCTTTCGTGGAGTATACACTATTATCTTTTGACCCAAAGCCAATTTCCTGGCCTCTTGCATGAGGTGAAGAGTTTGAGGTGCATGAGCTTGCTGCTGCAGCTCACAGGCATCCAGGCCATCCCTGGCTGATGAACTAGCTGAGGAGACCACCATGGAAAAAGAAACCAGAATGTTTGCTTTAATAACTATTGTTTAAAATAACCCTATAATACTGGCTTTTGCATTTGTGTATTAGTCTTTACATGTTGTTATTGATTGTAAATATAGCTCAATTTATAACTCCTTTTAGCTGCTAGCTAACATAACTTGATTTCTCATTTTAAATATGCATCATATAGCCCATGGAAATAGTAGTGTGATTATGAATATATGTCTTGGTTTGGAAATACAGGTATCTGCCAGAGAAACTGGGGTTTCCCTTAGAATGGAGAATGTAAACCCCTCACCCCCCACCAAATTATAATTTTGCAATTAAGGGATCTTTCAGGCAAAGATTTGGGAATAGGAATAACACTTCTTTACTAGGAATATTAATAATACAAATGTAGTAGAAAAACAAAACCACCCAACCAAACCAGCAAACAAACAAACAACAATTTTGGAAAACCCTGACAGAGTCAGAGCTACAACCTGACGCCCTGTTGGTCAGGGTGTTGAAAACAGTCCAAAAGTAAGTCCTCCTGGAGTGGCAGATGTGGTTCTGTTGAAGTAGAGATGATCCTGTAGTAAAAGGGTCCAGGGATGGTGGGAAGGGGTCTGGGGAGGGTGAGATGGGGTCTGGTGATGGTGAGATGAGGTCCGGTCTTCCTCCTAGAAATCGGGTGAAGCTAGAGGCCTCCTGTTTCTGAGTCTCAGTTTTTTTCCCGGCAGGAATGGTTGGCTCCCCGCACTGGGTGGGGCATCTCACAATAGGATGATGGAATGTGGATGCACCTCTGGGGAGGGTATAGCCCCGGGAGGTGTTAATGGCCCATTATCAGAAGGCATCCGGCCCTCTTCCCCCTCAAGTTACAAGAGATAAAGAAAAAGCATCTCCCAACTGCTTTTAACAGATGAAATAGAATACACACCCCTGGCTCCACAACCCAAGACAATATATTATGTTGATGTATGCACCTTATAGCTTATAAAAATAATAGTGTAATAAATGTATTGTACTGTAGGCCTTTGCAAAATATCAAATGCTAAAATACTTCTATGTAACTGAGAAAACTGTATAAAGCAATTATGTTGCTTCCCACATCTGCTGACTGACCTCTCTAAGTGATAACTGTGACACAAACCAGAGCACCGGAGGGGAATTAGAGAAGAACTTGTTAACTCCTCATTATCAGAGAAGTTTGAAAAAACAAGATGAAGCCACAAGAAGGAATAAAATATATTGACCTGATCTGCAAGATGTCGTGTAGGTAAGTTAGAGTGCTAAACCAAAACCAAGGGAAGTTTCTACAACATCAAAAGCTACCAAGAATGTTTGAATAATGCATGAAACTTAGGAAAATGTATGTACCTTAGTAAAGTAACAGCATATAGATAACACTGTCTTAATGGACCAGTGTGTTCATTGACCGATGGCTGGGAGCACCCAGTGCTGGACATTTTCCTTTTTTATTATGTTATTAAATTAAAAAAAATATTCTAAGAGTGAACTTACATTTTTCACACTATCAATGAAGTAAAAGATATAAAAGTCCTGCTGTTTACAAAGGAGGAAGGAAAAACCATCAGGTGTTGAGCGGTGGAAATACATGTGGTACCAGGCCTTGATGGAAAAGGAGAGATAGAGGGGTGCTTGTTGCCCAAGAAGAAAGAAAAAGAGAAGAAAGAAAAAAAAAAGTTTAAATTCCACTGCCTGGATTATAATTTTGGTCCTACTAAATGAGCTTTTGCTGAACTATTGCTTAGTCCCTGTTTTATCAGGTGAATTGGTAGTAGAGAGAATGTAGGTGAGCAGCATGCCAGTGAACCCAAACCTGGCAGCTGCTAGTCAAAGAACAGGAGCCCAGGAGATCATGTAAAGCAGGTGAGACTTGAAAAGAAAGAAAGAAGATGATTTACAATTTATCTTACACAACTTAAAGCAATGCTGTGAGCTTTAGCAGGAAACACAGATTTAAAATTTTAGAATAAACCTCAGCTCATTCCTGTAAGCTCAGCACAAACAGGAGTTGGCAAAAATAATAGGACTAGGGTGTAATGTTCATTTAGATGTGTTTAATGGTTGTTATTGATAGGAAAGATGTGTGCTAATGTCTTTTACATTAAACATTACATTAAATTCCATGGGTGAAGGTATGGGTGTTAATGTCTTTGAAATGGCTCTGAATGTCTCTACCAACTTCAAGCTGCAGGTTTGTTACAGGACTCAGACAGTGACTCCTGAAACAGACAAATGGCTCTGCACAAGCCTGAGATTCTGAACTTTGGGGGAAAAGGACAGGTTCAAGGGGGAATATGTGATAGGCGGTTGGGGAAGGCAGCACCTTCCTCGCACCCCAGCCAATGGGGAAAGGAAGAGGGCAACATGTGGCCGGGAGTTTAGGATAAAAGACAGCTGCATCCTCCAAAACCTTGAGAGCAAAACCCTACACACGTGTGCCCCAGTGGACTTTCTCCCTTTATTTGAATAAAGTTGCAGGACTCTTCTGGCTCCTTCATGAACACTGACCTTTCATAGCTTGATTTTCCCTGTAAATGGGGCACTTGTTCAGGATCCTTTCACCATCTGGTCAGTGGTGTGGACTGACACAGCCAGCAGTGCACCAATGTCCTGGGGTGACTTTGTGATGCTTGTATCCCCAATTGTCTGTTCTGTTTGTGCTGGATAATAAGTTCTACACCTTTAAGACTGGCTCTGAGAGACAAGCAGGGAAAAGAAAAAGAAGAGAGGAGTTTGTTTTCAGAAACTGCACTCACTCCTCCACATTCTGCTCCTGGACTGTGCTGGCTATGGACAGACAGTGAGAGAGAGCTCTCTTTTGCTTTTAGTTAGTGTGAGAAATGAGGTTCACTCTCCTGGTAAAATTTAAAAGTTTAATAAAGGACAATAGGAGACAAAGATAATAAAGCAAAGTTTTTAATGGCCAGGTGCTTGGCATTCAGCCAAGAGCACACTTTCTATTTTGGAGACACTCTTTATATACCTTTTCTATTGCATCAGCCTATTGCATATTCATAAAAAACTATGCATATTTAAACTTTCCCCCAACCAGTTTACATGTTTCAAGGACTGTTTAGCATGGCTCCTCCTCAGGCCCACCTTTTTAGAGATGTGCCTTTCTTGGCTGTGGTTTTAGTCCATTCTTATTACCACCTCCAGCTTGGGTTTTGGTCCATACTTTCTTCAGATGGCAGGTGCTGATAGCTGGCATATCAGTAGCAGGAGTCTTCATCATACGTCCATTGGATGTTATCCTAACCAAGCAGGCAGTTCAATGACCACAAGCATCACTGTATCAAATATTTCAGTACTGTGTCTAAGTTTAGTTAATAGCAGAAATAAAAACTATATCTTTAGAGCAAAGTTACTTTAACATTATACATACAGCATCCATTTTAATATTTGTGAAAAGCCAATATTACATTATGTATTTATAACAACAGCTCGCTGAGGCAGAGAATTTCCCTGGACTATTTTTTTTTTTTTTTGTATTTTAGCTGGCTGAGGCAGAGAATTTTGCTGGACTATTTTTTTTTCTTTTTCTTGGAACTGTTTCAACCTGTTCTGGACTGAAGAACCCAGAAGAACACCCAGATCTCATGCCTGCAGCCCAATGCGGCCCAGGACAGCATTTTCCAGTGCTGGAGGGACTGATAAGAGACTGGGCCAGCTGAGCTACAAGCCATGGCAAGGACTTTCTCAATTTTGCCATCTCTCTTCAGAACGGTGAGAGGTTTTCTTGTTTTATTCATTTTTTATGCTTGTGAACACTTTGCTTGTTGAATAAACAGTTCTTTCCACTTTCCTCTAAGGAATTTTTTTCCCAGACCAGTTTGGGGAGGGACCACTTGAATTTGCTTCCTAGAGGGACTCCATTCAGAGGCTTCCTCCCAAATTTGCCCTAAATCAGGACAACAAGCGAAACCTCTGTGTGCTGGCACCAACTCAGAACTGCACAGGGAGAGCAGCTGGGCTTCCAGGTACACACAATTGGACATGGAGATTTCCAGCAGGGTGGGAAAGGCAGAAGAGGAGCTGATAACTGGCGCAGGATCGAGCTCTGAGGGGAGTGGGCAAAGAAAGAACCAGCCAAAGCAACGGTGCAAGGACTTGCTGTGGCCATGGCAGTGTTAAGGAAATGATCCAGTGTGACCATTGCTGGGTCTCTCTGGGACTCTCTTGCTGACATTGCTGAATCTCTCCCAAGGCTAGACATTTTAACTGCTGGGACTGGAGCCCCTTCACAGTGGTGGCTGTGACCAGTGACCTGATGGGTCCCTGCTTGAGTCCCCACACCCCCCACTCGCACAGTCACACCAGGTTTCCTCACTGCTTCAACCCCAGGTTTCCCATGGCTGAGTCTCAGAAGTCTTGTTCCACAAAGCCATTTATTCAGAGTGCAATAACACAGAAACAGCTCCAGCTGCTGCATCTGAGTAGGACCCCGAACAAAGGACCCCTGAGCTCACGTCATTTGTCTTGCCGTTTTCCCTTTTTCAGTCACATTTCCCAACCTCTTCCCCTCAAGTTTCACACTACTTTTCCTCTC
This sequence comes from Phylloscopus whistleri, assembly GCA_017589585.1. Lineage (NCBI taxonomy): Eukaryota > Metazoa > Chordata > Aves > Passeriformes > Phylloscopidae > Phylloscopus > Phylloscopus whistleri. Next base: position 77,841 of record JADMLD010001023.1, on the reverse strand, counting down.
ACGCCTCCCACACTTCTGTCCCCTCACATTTCCCATCATTTTGGCCTCATGTTTCCTGCCTTTTTTCCCCTCATATTTCACAGCCATTTTTCCTCCCATTTCCTGTCTTTTCCCCCTCACATTTCCTTCCCTTTTCTGTCTCACATTTTCTTCCTTTTTTCTCCCCTCATGTTTTCTGCCCTCTTTCCCCTCACATTTCTTGCCATTTTTTCCCTCTTGCATTTCCTGTCCTTCCATCCCCTCACATTTGACATCATTTTTTCCCTCACATTTCCCACCTTTTCTCCCTATCTGTTTTGCACCCTTTCTTCCACTCATTTCCCATCCTTTTTGCTCAAGTTCACTGTCCTTTTTTGCCTTCCATTTCCCACCCTTTTCTCCCTTCAGGTTGCATGCTCCCCCCGCCCCGATACACTTTTGTTTATACATTTCAGGGCCTGAGGCAGAGGGTGTCTTTCATTCTCAGGCCTGGAAGGATTGTTGTGTCTGACCAAAATGTGAAGAGAGCTTACTAACACTCTATATGGAGTTCAGAGTTATACACTAATGCAGTACAGGATCTGAAAAATGTAAAAACTAAAAACTGATGATATCACAGGAGACTGGATCAGTTTGGGGCCTGTAGTGCTGAGCAATGGGGTGATGTGGATATGGGAAGTGCCACACCTGAGTAACTCCCCAAACCTCAACCTTGACTTCAGGTGATCACAATCCCCCAGCGCTCTGGGGGGCTGGTGGAAGATGGATTGTGTTGGAATAGGGATCCAGCTGCCTTCAGCTCCCTGCCTGACCCCTTGGCCCCTACAGGTGCCTGGGCCCTTCCAAGGGCAGCTGCCCTGTGCAGGAAGCTGGTGGGATGCCAAGTGATGGGGCTGGATGTGTGCTGCATGTGGGATGGACTCTGTGCTAGAGCTGGGCTTGTGGCCAGAACTGAGTCCTGGGAGAGATTAAAGTGCTTCTCACCCTGGTGCAGCCTCAGCCAGTGCTGACCAGTGCAAGAGGAAGATGAAGGTGGCTGTGCTCAGCATGGCTGGGCTGTGGAAAGAGCAGATCCAGCCCAATTAATGGGGACGCAGGGGTTTGATCCTTCTCACTGCAGCCTCATTTAGTGGTGCCAGGACCGTTCAGTTCATTTGAAGTTATTAACTCGGGATAAACTTGGGACAAAAGAAATCAAACTGCGTTCCTTACCGCAGGGAAACACATCTTGGTAGAGGCTTAATCATTTGTGGTTTAGGAACCAAAGTAGGTCAATAATTTACCTGTGGTTTTGTTCTCAACCGGGGCAATTTCCAAATTACTGTAATTTGTTGTGAAAAATGAGGAGCACACCTCAACACTGGGATACTGAACAATGAATGAGAAGCTGTTTCTGGCTGTTATGATCAAAAAACAATTGAAATATTTTTCCTTCTTTCAGTCTTTCTTCCCTCTCTGGAATGAACCTCCAGCTCTTCCTGCAGTTCTACTTTCCATAATCTGCTCCTCTGGAGCTGAGGTGTGTTAAATGAGCAGTGGGAAGAAGGAGGATAAAGGACCATTAAAACTGCCAACTTGGTTCTTGTAGCATCTGAAATTCCAAGATTTTGGACTTTCTGGTCTTTAAGATATTTAACCAAATCATAATTTTTTAGGGAAACTTTTGTCAAGGCAGGAAAAACCTCCTATGGCCCTATTTGGAAACTGATCCTCAGAGTTACCTCATTGCAGATGTTCTTTGGTTGGTTTTGCTATGAGTTAAGGAGGAGAATATTGAATAAGGGGAGGGATGAGGAAAAGAGAAGAAACAATTCCTTTCTTTTGTCTTCCTTATGGAAAGTCTCCTCCAGAGGTTGAGCTGCAGCAGGAGACTTCCTGAGCCAAGGGCTGAGGGAAGCGATTCAGCTGAGGCAGTTGAGGCGTCTTCTCTGTGGTTTGTAGTCCTGGGGCTGGGAGGGGACCCAGCTGCCTCCCCTGCACTCCACAGCCCTGTGGAATGGGGGATTCTCCCTGCCTCTGCCAGATGCTCTTTATCTGGCCTCAGCCTGGGAGCACCTGGTCTGAGCTGCCACAGTGCTTCTGGTGGTGTGGACCAGGAGGGAAGAGTTCAGTGCAAACCTGGGTGGTGCCAGAGATGTGTGGAGGTGACAGTGACAAAATGACGGGCTGTTCAGATGGGAACAGGGACAAGACAACACCTCTGGGGGAAACTTCTTGGGGATTTGGGGGAATTTTGTTTGGAAAACATACACAGGCACAGTGTAGCTTTGCTGTTTATTGATTATTTAGGGGAAATGGCTCCTAGGGGATGAGGGGGGGACTCCAGGGACAATCATCTTATGCTGCAGGACTGGGACTGGACACAGGTGCCACCACCACTTCTAATCCTAAAACACAGAGCCCAAAACATGATCCTGGTGTTCACTGGGACATGAGAGAGGCCTTGTCACCCCTAGTTGGCCCAATCATTTCTACGATTTCTTGGCAATCAGTGCCAGTCAGGGAGGTGGCATTGGATAGCTGCTGACCATGTGTCAACAGCCTGGGGAGAATGAGCTGGACATGCACAGAAGCTCTCAGTGTGGCCAGATTGGCCTTGCAGCTCCAGGGACACCATGGGAATGTCGCTGCCTCCCTCGGGGCTGTGTCTGAGCTGTGCACAAACCGTCCCTTCAGCTCTTACCAGCATTTCAGGAGTGAGGTACCTCCCCTCTTCAATTGACCAGTACTTTTGCATAAACAATTTACAATGGGGTCCTCAGTACAGGAAAGACTCACGACTTCATGGAGCAGTTCCAGAGGAGGCTTAGATGCTCCAGGTGTTAGAGCACCTCTGTGACAAAGACAGGCTGGGAGAGTCAGGGCTATTCAGCCTGGAGCAGAAAAGGCCATGGGGAGACTCCAGTGTGACCTTGCAGGTCTTCAAGGCACCTCACAGGAAACGTGGGGATAAATGTTTTAGTAGGGCCTCTCTCAACTGGAGAAGGGGAAATGGTTTTGAAGCAGATAAGAATAAGTTCAGATTGGACATAAGGAAGAAATTTTTGATGCTGACAGTGGTGAAATACTGTCACAAGTTTCCCAGAAACCTGGTGGATGCCCCATCCTTGGTAACATTCCTGGCTGTATGGGCTCTGAGCAACATGATGGAGTGAAGGATTTCTCTGCTCCCACCCCAGAGGATGCACTGTGGTGTCAGCTACCAGAGGGGTTGGTGTCTCTTGTAGGATGCAATTCCCCCAGAGAGCAGAGAGAACACACAGCAGCACCATTGACAGGAACGTCCTCCCATAGATGTGGGGATATTCAACAGGCTCAGGCTGCCCAATTTTGCCTCTTTGTAGATGGACACAAGTGTCAGAAGAGACTGAGAACCAGGAGGAGGGTGCCTCTGAGACCCCTTGGTTTCCTGAGGGCCTATAGTATCCCATGTTCCCTTTGATTCCATGAGGTCCCACAATGTCACAAGGATACCTGGACACCACAAGGCCCTGAGGTATCCCAAAGGATCTTTGGTTCCAACGGGCCTTGCTGTGTCACAAGGGCCTCTGGATTCCATGAGACCCCACAGTGTCACAGTGTCCCCTTGGTTCCAAAAGCCACAGTGTCACAATGGCTCCTGAGCATCTTTAGGCCCCAGAGTGTCATAGCATCCCCACAGTTCCATGAACTCCACAGTGTCACAATGTCCCCTTGGTTCCATTTAGTTCTGCAGTGTCACAGTGATTTCTGGGAACTATGAGGCCCTGAGGTATCAGAATGGATGGTTCCATGAAGCCCCACAGTTTCACAGTCTCTTCTTGGTTCCATGAGGGCCCATGGCCCCAAAGGGGCTTCTGGATTCTACAGGACCCTGGAGGGTCCCATGAGTCCCCACTGTGTCACAATGTCCCCAGGAGGCACTGCAGTGTCACAGATGAGCAGCACAGGAGTGGGAGCAGCACCAGCAGAGGTTTGGCAGCATTACCATGTCCGTGGCACCACAGTGGTGCAACAAAAATGTTCCCAGATATGGTGGTTCTATGGTACCACAGTGATTGAAGCCCCAGTGTTTCCTTTCTATGACACCAAGCAGAGGCAGCCACAACATTCCGCTTTCTGGGAAACTGCAGCAGTGGCCGTACCATGTGCCCCTCTCTGTGGTACCACAGCAGTGTCAGCCACAACATTCGACACTCTATGACACCACGGGGGGGGTAGCCCTAACCTTCTCCTGTCTGTGACACCACAGCAGTAGCAGGCCCAATGTTCCCCTCCCTGTGACACCACAGAAGCTGCAGCCCCAGCGTTACCCTCTCTAAGGCACCGCAGTGGTGGCAACCCCAGCATTCTCCTGTCTGACACTACAGCAATTGCAGCCTCAGCATTCCCCTGTCTCTGACACCACAAGTGTGGCAGTCCCAAGGTTCCCCTCTCTGTTGACACCACAGAGGTGGCAGTCACAGCATTCCCTCTCTGTGACACCACACATGTGGCAACCTTGGTGTTCCCCTGTCTTTGACACTACTAGAGTGGCAGCCCAAATGTTTCCCTGTCTATGACACCGCAGCAGAACCCCAATGTTCCACTATCTGTGGCACCACAGAATTGCAAACCCCAGCATTCCCCTTTCTGTGACATCCCAGCTGTGGAAGCTCCAAGTCCCCCTCTGTGTGACACCACAGCAGTGGAAGCCCCAGTGTCCCCTCTCCGGGGCACATCAGCTGTGGCAATTCCAACGTTCCCCTCTCAAGGACACCACAGCAGAGGCAGCTCAAAAATTCCCATCTTTCTGACACCACAGGGGTTGCAGCACCCACCTTCTCCTGGCTGTGACACCACTGCAGTGGCAGTCTGAACATTCTCCTCTCTCTGACACCACAGCAGTGGAAGCCTCATTGTCCTTTGTCTGTGATGCCACAGCAGTTTCAGCCTCAACATTCCCCTCTCTGTGACATCACAGGTGTGGCAACCCCAGTGTTCCCCTCACTGTGACACCACAGGTGTAGCCCTGGTTTGTGCCTGTGATGTTTTGATTTCTCTGAAACTTTCCCAGAGACTCTTCTGCCAACAAGAGACATGTTTTCCTAACATTCCTTTCCCTAGGAAGGACTTCTTGATGTCCCTCTAACTTGACCAATGTAATTGGAGAAGTTTGTCTTTCTTCCACCCCTTGGGTTGTTCTTTGTAGAATAGTATAAAGGGAAGAAAATTCCCCGAAATAAACGGAGTCATTGTCAGCCTTCTGAGTCGGAGTCTGTGTTGTTGTAATCTTGAACAGCGTCACACAGGCATGGTAAGACCAATGTTCCACTGCCTATTACTCCACAGTGGTTGCAGCACCAGTGTTCCTCTGTATGTGACAGCACAGCAGAGGCTGCCCCAATGTTCCCCTCTCTGTGACTCCACAGCAACAGCCGCCCTAACAAAATCTCCTCTCTTTGACACCACACTGGTGGCAGCTGCCAGCATTCCTCTGTCGGTGACACCACAGCAGTTGCAGCCATAGAATTCCCCTGTCTGTGACAGGCCCAACATTCCCCTCTCTATGACACAACAGCAGTGTCAGCCTCAATGTTCTCCTCGGTATGACATCACAGCAGTGGCAGCCCAAGAGCTCCCCTGTCTGTGACACCATGGAGGTAGCAACCCCAATGCTCCACTATCAATTATACCATGGAGGTTGCATCTCCAGGGTTCCTCTGTCTGTGACATCATAGTAGTGGCAGCCCTATGTTCCCCTCCCAAAGACACCACAGCTGTGGCAGCCCCAAAGTTCCCCTGTCTGTAACACCAAAGCTGTGGTAGTTCTGATGTCCCTGCTTTCTGTGACACCACAGCAGCTGCAGCCCGAACATACTTCTTTCTCTCTATTACATTGCAGCTGTGGCAGCACCACTAGAAAAGAAGTAGCAACTGTGGAACAAGAAGGGAGCAGGGGAAGAGCAGGGGAGGAGCAGTGGAACAGTGGTAGATGAGCAGTGTTGGAGCAGCAATGGAGCAGTGGTGGAGCAGTGGTGGAGGAGCAGAGGAACTATGCTGGAACAGCAGAGGAGTAACCATGGAAAAGGCAGAACAGTGGTGGAACAGGAACCACAGCCATGGAACAGGGGCTCCCCACCACCACGGAGCAGTACCTGAGATGCCGAAGCTGCGGGCACAGAGCAGCTCCGAGTGCTGTGTCCTGCAGGAGCCAGCCCTGCACACCAGAGCGATGACTGTCAGGCTGACCCAGAGTGGGGGGCAGCTTCAGGAATTGCTGCTGGGCTGTGCAAGGTGCAGATCGAGTGCATTTAATGATGACTTGCAGGTTTGATCCTGCTTATTGTTGTCACTTTTGTGGTGCCAGGACTGTTCCAGTTCATCTGAAGTCATTAACTCAGAACAAACTTGGGACAAAAGGAATCAAACTGCCTTCTTTACTTCAGGGAAACATATCTTCTGAAAAGTTTAATGATTTGTGATTTAGGAACCGAAGTGGGTCAATTATTTACGTGTAGTTTTGTTCTCAACCAGGGACAATTTCCAAATTACTGTAATATTGTGTGAAAAAGAAGGAATGTGCTTCTCCATCAAAATGCTGGTAATGAGTGAAGAGCTTCTTGTAGTCATAATGATCAAGAAAACAAGCGGCTGCTGTAGAAGTGCCAAGTTGCTCCTGTCCCTGGGGATGGGCAGATGGTGCTTAGAGCCCAGGGACCAGAGCTGATCGGACTGGGACACAGGCACAGTGAGAGGCTGTGAGGACGTGGCCCCGTGGCAGCGCTGTATGTGTCTGAGGCCATGGACAGGTCCGAGAGAAGGAATGGATGGGAGTGGTGCTGCGCCCACCGCCTCCTTCGGCGCTGGAGGCAGAGGCTGGCGGGCAAGCACAGCGACATTTCCCAGGAGACTTGCCGGAGCGCCGGGGACACCAGGTCTACCCAGCCCCTGTGGAAATAGAGGACCCAGGTAGACCTGGCATCTCGGCACCGCTCCACCGGAGTGGGGTAGACCTGTTCACCCTAGACACTCTTCTAGGCAGGGATGCCAGGCCATTGTTGGCTACTCAATGGAAAAAGATAGACCTGTTAGCCCCTCTGCTACCATGCCTTTCAAGTGTCCCCTGGATTGCTGCTGGCCATGACTCGACATGACTGCCTGGCCTCGCTCCACCTCTGAGGATGGTCAAGCATCTCCCCGGAGCAAGCAACACGGGACCGCCAAGCGCTGTTCCAGAGCCAGCGGGACCTGGCAGCCGACTGCCCCTTGGAACACGGCTCCACTTCTTCCTTCTCTTCCCAGATGCTGTCAGGCCCACACACTGACATCTCTGGGTATGGCTCGTGGCTGTTCCTGGCTTTGGCTCTGGCAAGGCTTGGCCACTGAGGGCTCTCTTGGAGCCGGAGAGAGCCAGCTGCCGAGGAGGCCCTCCTAGCCAGGCAGACCTTTCTTCCTCGCTCTAAGCCCCTCCCAGGGGAAAGCCTCAGCCCTGAGTCATCTTGGAGATGGGTGGACCTAGCAGCTCCATCCTGCCCAAGAACCCTATTTCAAAATCAAGAAAGATTTCAAAGAAGAAACCACTTTTTAAACAATATTTTTTGGTCTGTTGGAACAAGAAACATAGCCAAGAAAAACTTGATTACTGCTTCTGCACGCACACCACTGCCTGCCTCGCTCCTGAGAAGCCTCCAACCTTTCCTCAGCGTGCCCACATACTCACCGATTACAACTGCCCACAGCTGGGCCTTGCTCGGTCTCCAAAACACAAAACATCTCGGGGGAGAGCAGGGAGAGGGATCGTGCAAATGTGGAGGAACTCGCATGGATCTACCGCTCCGCGGCCCAACTTCCCCGGCTTCAGAACAGCTCTTGAAAAATCTCAGCTCTTTCCATGTCACTCCATGCAGGAAACCATCCATTGCCATCCCAGTCTGTCCTATCACAACCCAGTGCATCCCTACCAATGGCCTAGACAACTCCCCTGCCTCATGGAATTTTCCTAGGGAAGCCCCTTGCCCAGGGCCCCCGTTACCTTCTCGTCCCTGGCCCCCCAGGACCCCACGGGATGACTTGGGGCGCAGCCCCTGCCCTGGCTGTGCCTCTGGGCCAGGACCCTGGCGCTTCTGGGCGGGAGCACAGCGGCTGCTCCTGCAGCCCCGCTGCTCCGCACAGGCCTCTTCTCCCCTTGCTTTCCCCTGCCTCCCAGTCCAGCCCAGCGTCCCCCATTGTGTCTCTAAGGCTGCCTTTGTCCCCAGCCCCTCCCTGGAGCTGAAAAGCTGGCCGCTGTGGGCTGACAGGAGCGCCTGGCTGCCTTGGAGGATGACCAGGTGAGCAGTGCCTGCAGAGGCAGGGCTGGGGAGAAGGATTCTCTCACGTCCAGTGGACACGGGAGAGTGACGTTTGGCCCCGTCTTTTACGATTGGAAGGCTTGGGGACTCCCACGTCCTGTCCCTCTGCGGCAGCAGCAGCAGCAGGAGGAGATGAGGAGATGCTCGTCCCTGGAGGATGCCTGCCATCCCCTTGGAGCCCGGGGCTGTTTCCCGCGAAGGATCGATGAACTCCCTCAGCAAAGCCGTGCGTTGTACCCGTGGTTGTGTCTGTTTTTCTCTGTGTCCGTGCCTCTCTGTTGCTGTGTCTCTCTGCGAACATCTCTCTGTGTGTCACGGGGTGGGGAGGGACGCGGCCGTCCTCTGCCGCCCCCGAGCGTTTCCCGCACACGGCAACACGAAAAGACCCGGAGACTTTTCACGAGCCGTCCTGAAGCCGGGCAAGTTGGGCCGCGGAGCGGTAGCTCCATGACGAGTTCCTCCACATTTGCACGATCCCTCTCCCTGCTCTCCGCTGAGATGTTTTGTCTTTTGGAGACGGAACGAGGCCCGGCCGGGGGCAGTTGCAGTGGGTGAGTGTGTGGGCGTGCTGAGGAAAGGCTGGAGGCTTCTCAGGAGCAAGACAGGCAGTGGTGTACGTGCACAAGCAGGAATCTAGTTTTTTCTTGGCTATGTTTCTTGCTCCAACAGAAAAAAGAAAAAAAATGTTTTAAAAAGCTGTTTCTTCTTTGAAATCTTCCTTGATTTTGAAACTGGGTTCTTGGGTGGCATGGGGCTGCCAGGTGCACCCAAGTGCGGGCTGATTCAGGGCTGAGGCTTTCTCCTGGAGGAGGCTTAGAGCGAGGAAGAAAGCTCTACTTGGCCGGGAGGGCTTCCTCAGCGGCCGGCTCTGCCCGGCTCTAGGGACGCTCTCGGCGGCCAGGTCTACCCGGCTCCGGGGTGCCGGCAGCGGCCGTCGCCCTGCGCGGGAGGCATCGGGCGTGGCGCCCCCACCACGGGCGGAGGCGGGGCCTACAGGTCTACCCCGCTCCCGCGGCACTTGGTCTCTCGCGCCACAGGACACGGGTAGACCTTCTGTCCCAGCCGCTCCGGCCAATTCCCCCGGGGAGACGTCACTCTGCCCACCTGCCGCTCTCTGCCTCCAGCGCTGGCGGAGGCGGCGGCCCTGCGCCGCCCCGCTCCCATCCATCGCTTCTCTCGGACCTGTCCACGGCCTCGGACACGTCCGCCGCTGCCACGGGGACACGTCCTCGCAGCCTCTCACCTGGCCTGTGGGCCAGGCCCACCAGCGCCGGCCCCGGGCCCCAAGCACCCCGGGCCCATCCCCAGGGACAAGGGCGACTCAGCACTTCTCCTACAGCAGCCACTTGCAGCTCCTTCGGGCAACAGAGATGCCCTGGCAGCAGGAGGAGGAGGAGGCGGAGGAGGCGGAGGAGGCGGAGGAGGAGGAGGAGTGATTGCGCTCTCCTTTCAGCATCTCGGAGAGGCTTGGCGGTCCCGTGTTACCGACTCTAGGGAGATGCTTGACCATCCTCAGAGGTGGAGTGAGGCCAGGCAGGCAGGTGAGCCCTGCTCCGTGTCCAGTTATGGCCAGCAGAAAAGCCCAGAGAAAACCAGGGGACACTCGAAGGGCATGGCGGCTGAGGGGTTAACAGGTCTACCCTTTTCCAGCGAGTAGTCAACGGCATGGTGTACCCGCCTAGAAGGCGGCCTGGGGTCTACCCGGGTCTGGCAGGGCGGCCCCGGGAGGCCAGGTCTACCCGGCTCCAGGATGGCAGGAACAGCCCTCAGCCGTGCTCAGAAGGCAACGGGCATAGCACCGCTGCTACAGGGCGGTGACGGGGCCAACAGGTCTTCCCCTGTCCGGCGGCACAGCGCTTCTCTTGCCACAGGACAAGGGTAGACCTGTTGTCCCCGCCGCTCCCGGTAGTTCCCCAAGTGAGGTCGCTGTTCCTGCTGGCCTCCGGCCACAGCACCAGAGGAGGCGGTGGCGTGCGCCGCCCCGCTCCAATCGATGGCTTCTCTTGGAGGAGGCCACTGCATAGGCCACGTCCAGCGCTGCCACGGGGCCATGTCCTCGTAGGCTCTCACCGGGCCTGTGGCCCAGGGCGACCAGAGCTGGCCCCTGGGCCCTAAGCAGGATGTGGACATCCCCAGGGACAAGGGGAAGCCAGCACTTCTACAGCAGCCGCTTGCAGCTCCTCTGGGCAACAGAGATGCCCTGGCAGCAGGAGGACGAGGAGGGATGTTGATCTCCTTCCGGCATCTCACAGAAGCCCTGTCTACCAAGGACCTGAAGCACCAGGAAGACCTGGTGTAGTGGTTTAAGGTTAATTTGGGAGGAGGACTCTTAGGAAAACTTTTTTTCTTTTCTCCCCAACCGGTTCAGGAGAAAACTTTCTCAGACAGAAAGTGGAAAGAAACTTGTTTATTAAACTGGCAAAAACACTCCCCCAGCACAATAAATTGAACAATACCAGATGACAAGAACTTTGCGCTGCCTGGGACAGATGTTAGGACAAATTAGGGAAAACAAAGTCTCTCCTGTAGATGGCTTCTGGTCTCAGCTCTTCCTCGCTTCTTTGCTGGGAAAAGTTGCGGCACTGGAGCGATCTTGGTGGGTCCGGTGCAGACTCCCCCGGAGCCTCCCCCGCCCCAGGTCTTCAATTTGGGGAGGTTTGAGCAGTCCAAAACAACAGGCAGAAAAAAGGAAAAAAAAAAAGGGAAAAAAAAAGAAAAAGGAAAAAAAGAAATCTGAAGCTGCTCAGCCCTCAGCTACGCTAACTAGCTACAAAGCAAAAGCAAAGCGAAAGTGAGTGCCGAAAAAAAACCAAAACAAAACAAAACAAACCTTGCTGTCTGGTGACTCCCACTCTTCAAGGCCAGTCCGAAAAGTTTCGAAAAACAAACTGTGCATTTTTCTCCCCGCTTCACTCTCAGGTCCAAATTAAAGGCACAGAGTACAATATCCAACACAAACCCAACAGACGACTGGGGATACATCATACCATCACCCCACGACAACTCCTTTCATTGGTATTGTAATTTCCTTGTCGCCTCTCCTGGAGACGGGGGCCTCCTTGTGAAATTCCGCTTAACCCAGTTCCTGTGTGTAGCCGTCCTGCTTGACTTATACTTTAGCTTTTGTCTTTTTACTTCTTACAACAGTGTTATTAACAAATACAACTCACCCATCACCATAACATTATCCCCAGAACCATGAATTAGTTTCCTATTACAACTAAGAACTTCGTAAAAACCTTAATCAATTCCTTTTATTATGAAAACATGAATTATTCCCTATTACAGCCCCAACATTCCCAACCCTGGAGACGCTCCAAGGGAAGTGTCCAGACCCGTGTCCAGTCAACAGAACTGCCCGGCCACTGACCCTGAGTGACCATGGCTGTGCCAGCTCGGAGGCACCGCTGGGGCAGCTGCATCTCAGCCCTGTGATAAATGAAAATGATTTTGTGCTAACTAAATTGTGACTATATCAATATTTTAGAAAAAGACAAACTATATGTGATTAGTGTCACAAAACAGATGTTTACAGATGTTTATGAAAAAAATAGGGTTCAGGATGTAATTTGAGATAAGCAAAATCTCAAAATGGAATAGTTCTTGGGATAATTCGGCCTTGAGATGGACAATTGGGATGGTTCCAGGTACAGAACTTAAGTTGTGTTTTTATTTAAGGCTTATTTTTGGAATATGATGCTGGCTAACGTAACACAAGGCTTGGGGCGCATGCACAACCTGTAAGGTTATCCAGAGGACAACGAGGAAGACTGTGAGCCTTCATCCAAAAGACCACCAAAAGAAGACAGAAGACCCCCTAACACCAAGTGAAGCATGCATCATGAAGTACAGTGATGTAGATTTTTAGAATTGGAAATAGGACGAAACTTACAGGAAACATTGATGAATATGTATTAGCAGATAGTATATAAGTGTAGTTTGAATTGCTCTGTTTTGTACGTGAGGAAGGGTGAGAAGCCCTCCCCATGCACCAGTCAGTTTTGCTTATGCCTTATCAGAACCTTAACCAGATTAAATTAATTCTTGCCAAATTTTTGTATATGTTTAGTTTTATATTACATTGCCACTAAAATTGTTGCTAAATTTAGATTTATTGTTTATTTTATTTGTATTTATAAGAGGTGCCTGTCTTGTTCCAGGGCTGCCAGAGGGCCTTGGGGCTGCCCTGCATCCTACTGGGGAAGTTCCCTGAGGGTCAGAGCACTCAGTGCCCAGACTCCTTTCCTGTGCCTGCTGTGTCCCCTGGGGCTGCAGAGCTCTCCTGGCCCACAGCAGACATTCGGTCCTTGACCTCAGGGTGACCCCACCGTGGCCAGATCTGTGCCCAGGGAGCTCCACTTCCTGCTGGTCCCTGGCACACACTGTCCCTGCAGGTGCCCTGTGCTCTCCTGGCAGCTCCCAAGGCCCTCCAGACAAACATTCCCCTGCCATCAGCCCTGGCACAAGCTGCGCAGCCCCAGGAAGGTTCAGCACAGACCCTTCACCATCTGATGGGCTCTGGCCACCAACAAGCAGAACCTGACCCAGACCTGAGTCCCCTGAAGGCCAGCCTGGGACCCTGATCTCATCCCACGGAGCCCTGGGAGAACAAGGAACACAAGGAGCCTCTTCAGAGTCTGTTCCTTGGGCCTGTTGCTGAGAGGGACTCTGCAGGGAGAGCAAAGCCTTCCTGGGCTGCCCTCAGGAGATGCCCTTGGCTGCTGGAGCTGCTGTGCTGGAGCCCAGCTGTGTCCCAGCAGTGCCCATGGCCTGGCCCTGCCTGTGCTCACAGCACGGACACGCAGCAGGACAGTGACCAAGCTGCCACAGCACTGCGGCCTTACAGCCACAGAAGGGCTGGGAAGGAGAGGCTGGAGCTGGGAAGAGCAGCTGTGGGAAGAGCCAGGGCCATTGTCCCTGGCTGTGCTGCTGTGCTGGGAGTCTCTGCCCTCCACCTCTGCTCACAGGCACTGCCCCTGCAGAGACAGAGAGGGGCTGAGGGAACATCTTGGGCACACAGGGCATAGCAGGAGACTTTACTTTACATCAATGCACAGTGATCAGGGCTCCTTACTGTCTGTGCTTAACGCATGCATGGTAGATACTGATGCAGCAATATTGTGACTAATGGCATCCCTTTATGGAAAATAGAAAAAAAAAGAAAAAAGAGGAAAAATAGAACTCACCAAATAGAATAACAAACAAGACTCACCAGGCACAAAGCAGTTTGGGCCTGGAATGAGTTCCATTCTGAATGCTGTGCAGAAACAAAGAGGCACTTGATTGTTTCTGAAAAGCACAGAGTGGTCATATTCCTCAGGGCATCCTGCAGCTCCTGGTTCCTCAGGCTGTAGATGAGGGGGTTCAGTGTTGGAGGCAGCACTGAGCACAGAACTGACAGTGCCAGATCCAGGGATGGGCACCAGGCTGGCACAGGTGACCTTGAGGCTCTGCAGGGCTGAGGCACAGGGGCTGTGCCAGAGTCAGGGCTGAGCTCACACTCTGTGGGCTGGGGCAGAGCCCAGGCAGAAATGAGCCCTGAGCCAGCAGCTCTACAGTGGTGGCCACCAGGCCGGGTTGCCAAGGGAGGCTTCTGGCCATGCCCTGGAAGCAGCTGCTGCTGCCCAGGGGCCTTTGGTGCCTCAGGCTCTCCCTGGCACAGCTCCCAGCATGGCACTCTGCCCTTGTGCCCGAGGCCTTCACTCTGCTGGGGCTGGCCTGGGGCTTTTCCTGCAGTGGGATCTGCCCTGGTCCTGGCACAGGAAAGGCAGTTCCTGCTGGAGCAGGAGGCTCTGCCTGGAATGGGTTCAAACAACTCCAGCAAGGCCCTGTTGGCAAAGCCCCCAGTGGGAAATGAAGAAGGGGATCATGCTGCTTTTGGGGTGAGGAATGCCGAAAGCAGCCTGACTCCTCCATCCCAAAGTTCCACATCCTGAGAGGGAGCTGAAGCTGTGGCAGAGCTGCTAAAATCCCCAGAGAGAGGAGCAACCCAGTGACACCACTGAGAGCTTCTGCAGAGCTGCTGAGCTGGCACAGCCTGGGCACATTTGACTGACAGGGCAGCACTTCAGACTAGAAAAGACCCATCCCAAATTTTAACTGCAGTATCTCCTGACATTTCCCTTCTTGGTAGGGAGTGGAGATTTCTCCCTGGAGTGGGGACACCCCTCCAGGTCACTGCCTGAGGCTGAGCTCAAGAGATTTACCCACGGTCATTCATCTGGGGGAGTGACACCCATCTCTGGTTAATAACTGGTTTTGCTTTAATACAATTGCTTCAAAATTGCTTCCTAGAGCACTGTATGAAAATAGATGTTACAGCTTCTATACTGTGGAGTAAATAATTCTGATTAAGACCTTTTTGTCTAATCATGATCATAATGAGTCATATCTATATGTCCATAAATACTTCTGGTTTGCCATCCTGAATGTTTTGGGACAAAGTTGTACAAAGGTTCAATTCCACCTGTATAATCCTTTAGGCATAAATCCTTGAGAAATCTGGGGCTGGGATTGGATCCAGGCACTCCCAGGATCCTCTCCCAGAAGGAGTTTAGAAAGCCTGGGGGTCCTGGTTTGGGGTAGCTTGGGGTATAATTGGGGTGTTGGGGGACCTTTTTGAACCTTGTGACCCCACAGGAGCTTCTCCAATAAACTTTGCCTGAAGCTGCCACTCTGCCCATGACAGGAACCCCTGTGAGTGTCTGTGACATCCCAGCTCTTTGGCAGCCTGGACACTCCTGGGATGTCCCCATGGAGCCCCTGTGACTGAGTGTGACCAAACAGATCTTCAGGAGCCCAGAGACCCCTCAGATGCCACCATGGAGCCCCTGTGCCTGCACGTGAGCTCACAGCTCTTGAGCAGCTGGAAACCCCTGGAATCTCTTCAATCTGCTCTGCTGAGGATAGATCCTCAGTAACTTGGAGGTTCCCTGATGAATTTTAGCTCTCCAGAGGCTTGTTCAGGCTTCAGCTCTTCAGTTCAGGAATTCAATGCCAAAGGCTCATTAACATTCCAAAGCACTCTAACAAGACAAGCCCCTGGGAATAATTTAATTTCAAGTCTTCAATTCTTCTGTGGTTAATAGCACGGATTTCAGAAGTGGCCTCAAAGAGAATATATGATTCTTTTTAAAATGCAGGGGGTTTTTTTGTCCTCTTTAGATTTGTTTTCCTGTTTATAGATTGATATCAGCAATCTCCAGTTGATATTGATCCCCAGCACTCCCTGAGGTGGTCTGAATAGATATGAACATCAAGACCCTTCATGGCTGACCATCAATCACACTTTGTCCCCATCCCCACCCCACCATTTCCCTCATCCAGCCCCTGGCACTCAGAGCAGCCTTGTGCAAATCTGAGCTCCCTCCACTCCAGGCTGCACCTGCAGCTTTCAGCTCCTTGTCTCCAATTCCCACCTGCTTTCCTTGCAGAAGGAGCTGCTTGAGACACAGAGGGATGTTCATTTCATGTCAGCCAACACACTCAAGGGAAGGCACAGCTCCATGAAAAACACAAGTCCAGCCAGTGACACGAAGACAGAGCAAGATCAGGATTTCTTCTCCTGCCATTGTACACTTCCAGGAAATTCCTGGTCTCTCCTGCTGGTGGGAAAACTCTGACATTTCTTACAAGTGCTCCAATGACCCAGCTAATGAAGATGTGCTTGTGTACCTCGCAAGCTGCAGGTCCCCTACAGCCCTGCAGGGCTCCTGTCCCATCTGCTCTGCTCCAGTCTAAAACAGGGACCGGCACTGTCCCAGCATCGTTAGAGAGCTGAATTGGAAAGAACCTCAGCATGTCAGCAGCCCAAGCTGTCAGAAACTGGGTCAGCCCAAGTGCTTCAAGGCTTGATTTGGTCTGGATTGGAAAATCCCAAAGGACAGGGATTAGGGGGCAGCATCTCAGCACCTGGCTGAGCCCATGGGAACAAAGGTTTCCTCCTGTCCTGGCTGAGCCTCCCCTCTTTCACCCTCTACTCACTGTCTTTTGTCTCCCAGCAGGCTCCCAGTGAAGAGCCTGGCTCTGCGTTCTCCATCACCTCCTCGGGGGCACTGCCAGGCTGGGATGAGGAGCCCCTCAGCCTTCCCTGCTCCCCAGGCTGGACAAGCCCAGCTCCCTCAGCCTCTCCTGACAGCCCAAGGGCTGCAGCCCCACCTTGGAGCCCTTCCCTGACCCTGCTGCAGCTGCCAGACATCTTTCCTGCCCTGGGCAAGCCAACCCAGGCCATGGTGACCTGGAGAATCCACATCCTTGATGTCCTGGTCACACAGCCCAGCCCCTTGTCCCCGTGTCAGGCTCTGGGGTCGATCCTGTGGAACATCCTTTGGTGGAGGCTGTGGCTCCAGGTGCACCAGGGGGATCCCAAGGGACAGGGGACCCTTCTGGGCATAAATCATGAAACCATAAAAAATGGAACTAAGAATCCATTGTTACACTGCGGGGCCCTATGGAACCAAGAGGACCACAGTGACATTGCAGAGTCTCATGGAACAGAACAGGAGAGTATTCTGACACTTTGGGACCCACTGGAACCAAGGGGCCATTATAACATGGCAGGACCTCATGGAATCAAGGGGGCTACAGTGAACACTGTGGGTCTCCATGGGATGAAGGGTCCATTCTGACACTGTGGAACCAAGGATACCATTGTGACACTATGGGGCATCATGGAACCAAAGGTCCATTATGACACAGCAGGGCCTCATCGAATCCTGGAGGCCATTATGACACTTTGAGGCCTCGTTGAATCAAGGGGCTCTGCATGGCCTCGTTGAACCAAGGAGACCCTTCTGACATTGTGAGTCCCCATAGAATTAAGGGTCCATTGTGATACTCTGGCACCAAGGAGACCCCTGTGACACTGCAAGGCCTCATGGAAGCAAGGGATCATGGTGACACTGCAGGGCCCCATGGAAACAAGGGGCCAGTGTGACACACCTGGGCCTCATGGAACCAAGGATCCAATATGACACCACCACTGTGACACTGCAGGGCCCTATGAATCCAAGGAACAGGTAACAGGTCTGGTTGGCTTGGTCTATCTGGTCCAACTGACCTTGGCATGTCAAGGGTCTCTTCTGATGCACTCCTAAAACACTGGGGCTCCGGGCTTTCCTTCAAATGGGAAAGAGCTGTCCTTCTGATTCAAGCATCCATGGCCATATTGGGATTCCCCCTGCTAATTTCCCATTATCCAGGGATTGCTCCCAGACAAAAGCTGCCATTAGCAACAGGTCTGGCTGACCTTGTCTTCCTGAGAGCTGGGTCTCACCTGCCTTCAAACACTGAGGCTCTGTGCTTTCCTTCCTATGGAAAAAACCTGTCCTTCATGCACAGGTACCCATGGCCAAAATTGGTACTTCTCCTCCAAAGTTCCTATATGCAAGGGTTTCTCCCAGACAAAAGTGCCATTACAGACAGCTCTGGCTGGCCTTGGCCTCCTGAGGGCCAGATCTCACCTGCCTTCCAAACACTGGGGCTCTGCACTTTCCTTCCTATGGAAAAGAATTGGCCTTCTCCTCCAGGCAAAAAGGGATGAAATTGGGATTCAACATTCCAGATTTCCAATGGGCAAGGGTTTCTCCCAGACAAACCTGCCAGGACAGACAGCTCTGGCTGGCCTTGGCTTTGGGTGACTGCAGTTTATCAGCCCCTGAAACACTGGGCTCTGTGGTTTCCTTCCTGTGGAGACCATTGGAACACAGTGGGGCCCCATGGAACCATGGAGACCATTGTAACCCTTTGAGGCCTTCTGACATGAAGGGACCATGGTGACACTGTGGGGACCCCATGGAACCAAGGGGCCCTTGTAACACTGCGGGGTACCATGGATCCCAGGGCCCACTGTGACACTGTGGAGCCTCATGGAATCAAGGAGATCATTGTGGCTCTGTTGGGCTCCATGGTCCCAAGGGGCCAGTGTGAAGCAGCAGGGCTTTGTGGAACCAAGAGGCCATTGTTGCATTACAGGGCCTCGTGGAACCACAGGGCCATTGTGATCCTGCAGGGCACCGTGAATCCATGGAGACCATTGTGACATTGCAAGGCCCCATGGAATCATGGAGACCATGGTGACACTGCAGAGCCCCACAGAACCAAAGGGCCTTTGTGACTCTGCTGAGCCTTATGGAAGCAAGGGGAGATGGAACAGATCTGGCTGGTTTGGACTCCGAGGAGCCACCTGAAAGGTCCAGCTGATCTTGGAATGCTGAGGACTTCCACTCATCAGCACCTGGAGCACTGGGGCTCTGGGTTTTCCTTCCTATGGAAAAAAACCATCTGTTTTTCCGGGTGCCCACAGCCAAAACTGATACTCCCCCTGAAAAATTCCCTCTACGTAAGGGTTCTCCCAGACAAAATCTGCCAGGACAGAGAGCTCTGGCTGGCCTTGGCCTCTTCTGGTCACCTCTCGTATCAAGGAAGCCCTGAAGAAAAGATTTGAACAGGTTTGACTACTGGAACATCAATGAGTCTCTCATCCTCTGAAAAACTCAGATGCTCTTCTGATTGTGTGTCCTCTTTTTCTCATTGTGTATTTTGCATCCAATACTATTTTCAGCTAAAAAAATATATTACACTTATCACTTTGCCAGTGTTATCTGACACAAAACACCTCTTCTATATATGGATCCAGGTCCCCTGTATAAGCAAACACAATGAAGAATGTAGCAGGAATTCTTTGTCTCTGCTCCCATCTGTCCCGTCTCCTCTGGAGCTGGAGGTGCAGCCCCAGCACTTGGGAGGGCTCCAGAGGTCACAAGCTCAGCTCCCACACAAGAACTTGCAGACCCTGGGGTGCCCCTTTCAGCCTCACTGGCCAGAGCCTTTCTGAAACCTTCGCCCTGGAGCTGCTGCTTCCTTGTAGCCCCGGCCATAGACAGCAGCAGAACCTGGAGTGTCCTGAGCAGCAGTGCCAGCTCAGGGCCCTGTGGGGAGCAGGGTCTGGGGCAGCAGGACAAGCCAGCCTGGCCAGCCAGGACACACTCAGGTGGGGAAAGGGATGTCCAGGGAGAAGAGCAAGGGAGCGTTTTGGTGCCTGCAGGGAGGAATGCAGAGGAAGCTGCTGCTGCAGGCACCCAGCTCTGGTCAGGCCCCTCTCTGCCCTGCCCAGGGCTGCTGTGCTGGCCTGGGGAGAGGGGCTGGCACTGAGTGGGCAGAGGCAGCCTGTGCTGGGCATCTCCTGGAGCCAGGAACAGGAGCTCTGCACTGTCACTGAGCTCCATTTCCCCTGCCATGGGGAGCTCCAGGCCCGGGGCTGATGTGGAGACTGACCTCCCTCTCTGCCCCTCAGCAGCTGCTGAGCCCTTCAAAGTGGGCCAGGGCTCTGCGGTGAGTGCACCCAGTGCTGGAGCACCCCAGAGCAGGCACTGGCATTGGGCTCACCCAGAATGGGCTGCTGGGCTGGGCTGGGCTGGGCTGGGCTGGGCTGGGCTGGGCTGGGCTGGGCTGGGCTGGGCTGGAGTGATGGCAGGGGAGGTGGGCAGAGCTGGGCAGAAGCTGGGCTCAACTGGGAAGTGCCCAGGAGATAAAATCCACCCATGTCAGCTGAGCTGTGTGGCTCTGCAGGGCCAGGACATGTTCCAGCAGGTGTGTGGTGCTGTGCCAGTCCCCTGGCAGGGATCTCAGACAGGCAGGTGCAGCACTGAGGAGGTTGGTCTGTGGCCTTGGTGGCATGGCCAGTGTGAGAAGGTGCCCCAGGGCTTTGACCACCCCTCCAGCCTCTTCCATCAGCCACTTCCAGATCTGGGCACTCGCCCCAGTTTACTGATCTATTTGTTCTGTGGTTATCTCCTTCCTCCTGACATTTTCAGCACCAGTGTAGGGGCAGCATCAGCCCTGCCTGGGGTCCCTCCTCACCCAGCCCTTGGCAGACCCCAGGGCAAGGCTCTCTGTGAACCCTGGCATGGGATGTGGGTGTTGGAACTGGACACTGAGGTCAAGAATGGACGCTCTGGTGGGGAACATTTGCCCACCCAAAACACACCCTGTGCTTTGCCGTGTCTGATGGGGGGGATGTGGGGCCTGTGCTGGGCAGGGGGGCTGTGCTGCCTCAGGGACAAATGACAGGGATGAGCCACAACACAACGGCCAGGAGGTGGAAGTGAGGACAAGCTATGAAGGAGGAATTCAGAAATCTGACCTGAGCATGTGTTCATGTGTTTAGGAAAGCTAAAGCTCAGCTGGAGCTGATGGAGGCTGCAGGCAACATCCAGAGCAAAGTGAATTCAGTTGCTGTGTTTGCAGTAAATGGCTGCAAAAGGAACATGTCAACCTGGTGCTAATGAGGGCAGGGAGGTGGAAGTCTTGGATCCTAGAATGGCTTGGGTTGGAATCCTAAAGATCATCCAGTTCCAACCTCCTGCCATGGACAGAGACACCTTCCACTGGACCAGATTGCTCCATCCAACCTGGCCTTGAACACCTCCAGAGGTGGGGAGTCTGCAGCCTCTTTGGGTAACCTGTGCCAGGGCCTCACCACCCTCACTGGGAAGAATTTCTCCCCAATATCCCATCTAAACCTGCCCTCCTTCACCTCATGGCCATTCCCCCTTGTCCTGTCACTCCAAGCCTTTGTCCAAAGTCCCTCTCCAGCTCTCTCCAAGCCCCTTTAGGTGCTGCAGAGGGCTCTGATGTCTCCCTGGAGCCTTCCCACACCCAGGCTGTACAGCTCCAGCTGTCTCAGCCTGGCTCCAGAGCAGAGGTGTTCCAGCCCTGCAAATGTCCATTGTGACACTGCAGGGCTTCCTGTCACCAAGGGTGCATTGTCACACTCTGGAACCAAGGAGACCCTTGTGACACTGGGGTGCCTCATGGAAACAAGGGGCCATTGGGACACAGCAGACCCCCATGGAAGCCAGGAGACCATTGTGACACTGAGAAAACAAGGAGAGCATTGTGACACACGGCACCTCAGAGAACCAAATGTCCATGGTGATAGTGCAGATCCCCCTGGAACCAAGGAGACCATTGGCACAATTTTGGGGCCTCATGGAACCAAAGGGGCCATTTTGATGCTGTGGGGCCCCATAGAACCAGGGAGACCACTGTGACTTTGGGGACTCAAGGAACCAAGGAACCATTTGAACACTGCAGAACCAAGGAGACCATTGTGACACTGAGGGGCCTCATGGAACCATGGAATCCACTGTACCACTAAGGGGCCACATGGAACCAAGAGTCCTTTGTGATCCTGGGGAACCAAGGGGCCATTGTGACACTCTGGGGCCTCATGGAACCAAGGGACCTTTATGACACTTCAGGGCCTCATGGAACCAAGGAGAGCATTGTGGCACTGCAAGGGCTCACGGAATCAAGGAACCCTTGTGACACCGGGGAGGCCAATGGAACCAAGTGGTTCATGGTGACATTGAGGGGCAAAAGGAACCAAGAAGCCGTTATGACACTTGAGGGCCTCCTGAAAGCAAGGGGATCCTTGTGGCACTGTGGGGTCTTGTATAACCAAGGGCCAGTGTGGCACTGCAGGGCCTCATGGAACCAAGGGCCATTTTAACACTGCAGAGCCAAGTAGAGCATTAGGGCTCTGTGGGGCCTGATTGAACTGATGAGAATATTGTGACACAGTGAGACCTTATGGAAACAAGGATCCATTGTGACATTTTGGGGTCTCATGCAACCAGGAGTCCAATTGTGACACTGCAGAGCCAAGGAGATCATGATGACACTACAGGGTCTCATGGAACCAAGGGGCCATTGTGTCACTTTGGGGCCCCATGGAAACAAGGGGCCATTGTGACATGATGGGGCATCATGGAACCAAGGGGTCATTGTGACACTGTGGGGCTCCATGGAAGTGAGGATCCATTGTGACACTGCTACCAAAAATGGGTGTCTTGGTTTGGAAAGACAGGTATCTGCCAGGGAAAGCTGAAGCCTCCCCTAGAATAGAAAATGTAAACCCCTCACCCCCTGCCAAATTAGAATTTTACAATTAAGAGCTTTCAGGCAAAGATTTGGGAATAGGAATAACAGTTCTTTACTAGGAATATTGACAGTACAAATGTAGTAGAAAACAAAAATCACCCAACCCAACAAGCAAACAAATAAACAAGCAATCCTGGAAAACCCTGACAAAGTCAGAGCTACAACCTGACACCCTGTTGGTCAGGGTGTTGGAAGCAGTCCAAAAGTGAGTCCTCCTGGAGTGGAAGATGTGGTTCTGTTGAAGTGGAGATGATCCTGTAAAGAGGGTCCAGTGATGGTGAGAAGGGGTCCAGTCTTCCTCCGGTAATCGGGTGAAGCAAGAGAGCTTCGTGTTCCTGAGTCCCAGTTTTATCCAGGTAGGAATGGTTGGCTTCCCCCACTGGGTGGAGCATCTCACAATAGGATGATGGAATGTGGGTGTATTATTTTGGGAAGGGGAACAGCTTGAGGAAGAAAACAGCCTGGGGAGTCTTAATGGCCCATTGTGAAAAGAGATAAGAAACACTGCCCTACCTGGTGTTAACAGTTGGGCCATTATCAAAAGGCACCTGCCCCCCTCCTTCCAGAGTAAACAAGAGATAAAGAAGAACAATTTCTCAACTGCTTTCAGCAGATGAAAATAGAATACACAGTTTAGGTTCCATAACCCAAGACAGTGCTGGAGATGAACAAACTGCCCGGGCTCCACTTCTTGGCTTGAGCAGCAAAAGCTCCTTTAGATGACACTACTGCTGCTGCTGCTGCTGCTGCAGGTTCAATAGAAGAGCCTGTGTTGATCTGAGACAACAAAAGAGTTTGTGTCAGAAAAGTGGCTGGCAGAGATTAGCCCAAGACCCCATTTCAAATGCAAGCCCTTAGGAAGATGCTGTCAGCCACGTGCAGGGCTCTGCCATGGGTTTTTTCTGATGTTCACTTCTCAAACTGGATGGATCAAAGCCAAAGGCTTTGAGCTCTGGAGCTCATGGCCAGATTCATTTTCCATTTACTCCAAAATCCATTGTCATGGATTTTCTGAAGGATGACTTCCAAAATGACCATTCCTCTTTTTCCCCAAGGACTCTTTTCCCCTTTCAAGGGCTGCAGACACACTTGCAGCTCCTTGTTCAAATGTTCTACCTCTTCCCACGGAGTCCTCTTATCCTCCACCATCTTCAGAACATGCTCCACAGGCAGCACTTCTGCTTGGGACAGTTCTTGTGCCTCACAGGAATCTTGGGGCTCCTCGTTGCCAGTCACTTGCTGGAAATCTTTGCAGTCTGCCAGGTAAGATGTCAACACATCCACCTCAAGTCAGAGAACAAAGCAGTCAGAGAGTACAGCTTGTCCCTATCAGCCAAGAGTCATCAACTGTGAGGAAAGGGAGAGGACCAGATTCACAATGGATACAGACAGCTTGTTTCAAGATCCCTCTGGGTCACCATGTTCACCTGCAAGAACACCTCCAGAAACAAGGAGAGTGGGAACAGGCCAGCAGGAGTGCATTCAGATGACTGCTGGCCAAAAGGCCAAAGCACTAATGCCACTGTCCAG
Source organism: Phylloscopus whistleri (assembly GCA_017589585.1). Taxonomy (NCBI): domain Eukaryota; kingdom Metazoa; phylum Chordata; class Aves; order Passeriformes; family Phylloscopidae; genus Phylloscopus; species Phylloscopus whistleri. The sequence goes on along the minus strand of JADMLD010001023.1, from coordinate 54,079 downwards.
GGCAGCAGCTGCGATTCAGCAGACCTGGAAGTGTCCTTCAGACTGGCTGGGATAGACACTAGATCAGGATGGCACTCAGAGGCATCACCCCAGACCCCTGCTGCTCTGCAGGGGAAAGGCAAGAAGGGCAGAAAGCACCAGTTTGGTGACTGCAGTGGCAATGGTTCTTTCACTCACTTGTTTTTCTAGAGTCTCTCGCTCCTCAAGGAGGAGATGAATTGTCACTTGTCTTTGTCTTAGAATTTTCATTTCTTCCTCCAGCCTCTTGTCTATTGCCTTGATCCTAGCCTGAGTTTCCTGCAGTTCTCCCTGCAGCTTCTCACCAGGGCTCTGTAAAGAACAAGAGAGAGAAGGATTCGTGAGTGGAGTGGCTGCCACTCCTCCACTCAGCTGGTTTTGTTGATCGCCCATCTGCTGATGGAGGTTCTAGGGATCTGGAGTTCTCCTCCTGTCTTCCGTGTTCCTCCTCTTCACTGCCATGATGTCACTTGGAGCTTTGGACAGCTCTGCTTGTGCCTCTGCCTCGATGTTCTGAACACACAAATGCACAGCAAGTGACTGGGAGCTGCCAGCAGGCTCAGCTTTTCCTCTTTCAGCCTCCAAATCACATTCATTCAGCCACTTCTTTCTGCTTCCCTGCCCACCTCTGCTTCCATTGAAGTCCTCCTGTCCCAGTGCTAATCTCTGCAGATTACAAGGCTCTGTGCTTTCAGGGCCTGTGGCATTCCTGGCCTCCTCAGTCCCAAGAGCTCTATTTTATGCCCCTCTTCCTGCCCTTCTTTCTGTCACCTGGCCAGCCATGCTTACCTGGCCATTCTCCTCTAGCTGTTTATGCTAGTCTCTCTGCACTAGCTCAGTAGTTTGACCCAGTGCTGTCTCATGATTTTGAAGTATTTTTCAGAGTTCCAAGAAATGATATCTGTGCTTTGTTAAAAGCCTCCTTTGAAGTGATGATATTGTGACCTTTAGGTCTTGTTACAGAAGCACTGTAGCAGTTTAAACAGCTGTAAACAGCTGTGTTTAAAGCATCCCTATCCTGAGGGAATTTTGGAGGGGGTCAGTTATTGGATGGGTCAATTAGTCCTTTCACCCTAAGATTCTTAAGAGCCTTGTTTTGAAGTACGTCTATGGAATTCTCTTCCAGTTAGAGCTCAGGCAGTGGCCAGGCCTTAGCTCTATGTGGATGGGAAATTTGCCAACAGACCCAGGTGTTTTCTGCATTTAAACAATATTCAAGTCACCTTGACTTGGCAGTTTGACCCCATGAATGTGACAGCTGGAGCTATCTTTGACAAGAGCTTGGAGAATCATTATCTGGAGAATGTCCAGATCTTCACTGATTTGGGGTTGATCCGCTGTCTGCAGACTCTGGGATGATGGTATAGTATTTCAGAGATTGCTAATTACCTAATTTCACATGTGTTAATGATTATGTGTATCATCTGAAATATTCCTAATGGTTGTACCTGACTTATTCCTGATTGCTGTCAGTTTCTTGTTTCACTACATATGTAGTTTTGTTTTGTTATTCCTTCATGTTCTTAGCAAGAGTCATGCATGCTGTTTTTAAAACAACAACAACAACAACAACAACAACAACAACAACAACAACAACAAAAAGAGGGAATTTAGTGCCTTGAGAAGGTTGAATAATGCAGAATGTACATTTGTGTGCAAATCTACCAAGTTTTGGTTGTAATCTACATGCAATTAGAAAACAAGTAAGTGAAAAAACACTTTGTACCCTAGCTGCATGAAGTTTCCCAAAAGAGTTTCCAAGCTTTTAAGGGAAAATCCACTTTATCAAGATAGGAAATCTTTTCAAACTATTTTTTTCAATTGATTCATTAACTTAAAGAGAAGAGATGCATGTGGTTTTTATCATTAACAGGTTAAAATAATCATCTATTCATTTGATCAGACATCAGTTGCCTCTGAGAAAATGAGGTTCAGTGAGAGGAAAAATTACTTTATCACCACTCAGTCTTCATAATCAGAAGCAAAAGTAGGACTGCCAGAAGATGGCTGTGTCTAGGGACTTACAGAGGAAACTTATCAACTAAAGCCTTCTGTCATTATCATGGTATAGTGTTCATACTAACCTTCTTCAGCTATGTTCCATACTAACCTTCTTCAACCTGTTCCAGGTTCCCAAAAAGACATTTAGTGATGTCAAGAATCAACATTTTCAGCGAATGGACTTTCTCCTGAGTCTCAACTCTTTGGACTTTGGAGTAGTGGTCATTTATCTCAATTTCCCCTAGAGACATAGGATATTATTTTTATTTTTCTCTGTGAGGTCCTGGGTGAGTGACATGATTGGATTTAGTAAGTTTTGTTGATTGTGGTTGGTTTTTTATGTATCTTGTCCTGCATTTAGTGGGTAGCTGGTAATGGCCTTAATAAGATGCAAATTGTTTTAGCAGCAGGACATACAAGCAATGTCCTAATCCCACATCCCAAAAATAGTAGTGTCATCCTTAACCCAGATTTTCCATGGTATCAGAATGTGACTAAATATTGCCACAATTGGACTTATTCTGGAAGTGTTGGTGAAAATGCAGCTGTAAGAAGGTTTCCACCAGGTGTTCTTTTTAATCTGTGAAGACAGGGCATGGCCCACAATCCTGAGTGATGCATTTGATGGACCGTGTACCTTAAGGAAAATAACTATGTTTGGTCCTAGCAAGAGTGAGTTGCTAAATGAGACAATCTGGAGAGCAGGACATAGCAAAAGAGCTAAAAGGGCACTCACAAGCCTGTGGCCAAACTGTAAGGATCACTTAGAGTTTTGGGGCACTCCAGCAAGGATGATATCATTGATCCTTGTGCCAGGTGTTGCTGCAACTCAAGCCTTGACTCTGATAAGTTGGGCCATTGGACAGCTGAGCAATTAAATATCACTTCAGCTATTATAAATCAGATGCTGACTGACTGAACCTCTCTGCCCATTCTGCATCCATTCACAGGAGACTTAAACAACTACAAGATAAGATGAAGAAGTTGACTCTTGGTGACTGGGGTTTGGATGAAAGGTTTGAGGAATGGGAAATCACTGGTTGGTTGAGAGATATCACACGGAGTGCTTTGTTGGTATTGGCTTTCATTATAATTTTGCTTTGTATTATTCCATGCATTGTGGAATTGGTGACTCGTTTGGCAGAAAATGCAATGAAGAAAGTTTGGCCAGTCTAAGAAAAAGAACGGGGCATTGTAGCAATGTAAATGTACAACTTAGGCCATTCTATGTACCAGCCAAATTGTTTGTAGATAACAAGCCACCTGCAGTCTTGTTTTCAGGCTTCTCAGGAATTCATCAAGGTTACTGAGACAACAACAGGACTGAAAAACAGCACGGGGAGCCTGGGAACCTGCTTACAAAGAATTCAAGCCCTGGACAGAAGACACAGGCGTGATGATGGACGCTTGACCAATTCGGTGTCCTGAAGGATGTGTGCCTGCCTCGTGGACAAGTGGCTTAGCCAATTTTGAGACACCTGTAGGCTTGGACAGCAGTGCTAGAAACTGTAACTGGAGTTTAATGTAAACAAGAAATCGGCTTCTGTTGAAATCATATGGATTGGGTTATTCAGTTGCCCATTTTTCCCCGCTGCAGTGATGGAAATAAGAAATGTCCCTGGGCTGGGGCAGAAGCCTGGGAGTCAAATGCTTGGAAAAAGAGACCTGGCCAAGTCAGCCCAAGGTGCAGGCAGGCATTTGGCTCAAGGCAAGAGGGAGCTTGTAGTGCCAGCACGGGAAGGGCCTCCAGGCCCTGGCCAGGACTGGAGCTGGCCAGTGGCAGGAGCAACTCCTGCTGTCACTGCCAGGAGGAAGGCAGTAGGCAGGAGCAGCAGGCACATTGCTGATGGACAGCTGTCAAGTTTGGGCTGGCCAGCTGAGGAACAAGAGAGGCTGCTGCTTGTTGTAAAAGTAGATTATGACAGGGCTAGATCAGCCTCACAAAGGTCAGAGTGTTACAGTCCATGCCATTATGCAAAATGCCTTCTAGCACAGAGTCCCCATGTCCCAAGCAGAAGCAGCAGCAGCAGCACCCCCAATACAATGCATTCTATTCATAAATCATCCAACCAGCTACAAACATGATGCTATTCCTGTCTTTTTGCACCTATCCTGGTCTAACACAGTTGTGTGACAACGCTAGTCATTTCTTACACAAGGCCTATGCCTATAGCCTGTCTATTCTGTCTAGCAATGTTAGCAATGTTATGTCATGTTTATATTATGTCTAGAGCTTCGTTTACTTTGTAAAAGGTAACGCTACTGCACTTTAAACTGAACTTTAGGGCTTTTCTATCAACTAATACAGTCTCTCATTTGCTTAAGGCACTTAAGGCACATTTTTACTCACCTAAAACTAGAACTTACATTCCCACTTCATAACTGTGTGACTTTATGTATCTCAGTTTCTCCGAGGGTTTCAAACCAACCCCTGCATCCTTTTCTGCCTCCAAGCCTGTGTGCACAGGGTCCTGGGAGATTTCTAGCTGTTTTCCAGCAGGGCTGGGACACCACTCCATGGTGTAATAAATAAAAAGCTAGACTTGCCAATTCATCAAGCAATATAGCAAATTTATTAGGGTGAGCAATGACAGCGCTGGATGTGCGGGGGTCTCTGCCCCAAGCAACACACAAATCTGCTCTCTGTCTTCTTATACCGTTCTAGGCACTTCACTTCCCCAAGTTTTCAGTTATTTTCTACTTGCTTTTCTTCATAATCAGCTGTTGTGGTTTTTGAAGATTTGTCGGGGAGATGTCAGATGGTCTTCTGATGTTTCTCCAGTCTCACATTCTTCTTTTAAAATGTCTTTTTCCACTAACATTATTTTTGGTTATACAGTTTGGATAAACAAGCATATATATTCTGTTAGCATACATTTTGCAAGCTTTTTCTTGGTTATTACACAATTTAAGCTAGTATGCCCCAACACCTGTCTGCATGGGGGGCTCTTCCACCTGCTGCCTGAGGTGCTTCTGCCATTCTTCAGCTGGAAACATCTCTCTCTGAATCTGGCATGGCTGGCATGGCATCTCTGAGAAAGCCATCTGCTCATGCTCTTTCTCTAGAGGGACCTGCACAGGAAGCAAGAGAAGATGGGCTTCAACTTCCCCTACAACATTTGTGGGCTAAGATTCAAAGACTGCTGGGCTCACACAAGATTCCCAAAGCACTGTTCTGCTGCTCCCCTGGGTCATTCTCTGCCCGTGGGGAGGCACGGATTCCAAAGGGACACTGGCAGTACAATCAGGCTTCATCTGGGGCCAAAGCTCCAACAGCCTCTTAGGAAGCTGACAAGGGAACATGTCTTTTGCCACACAAGAGAAGAGTGGCCCCCCACGCATTCATGGACAACACAATCATCTCTTAGCAGCTTATTACAAGCCCAAAAACAGGTGGACTCTGAGCGTCTGTCAGCTCTGCTGCTGACTGTTCTGTCTGAGGAGGCAAAAGAACAACCTGGCAACAAAGGCACCAAAATCCCTGACTTCAAAGCAGCAACTCCACATCCCCAGTGTGTCTCTCAAATGCTGCCAGGTAAGCAAACCCAAGAACCTGGCGGGGACAAACCACCCCAAAGAGCTTGTGTTGTCAGATCAATATTTTTTGTGCCTTTAGCTGCTTGGCAAGTCTGTGGAGGGGGTCAGGTGTCTCCAGACCACAGTGTCCCCTCCGTATCCAACAAGTCTAAGTGCAGGGTCTTTGACATGCTCCCTCCTCTGCAGACAGGGAGCCTTCATGCTTCAGGCTGGTCCCTCTCAGAATCCCAGCCAGCTGGGGCCTAAACATGACAGCTCAAAGCCCGTTGTCCAAGTGTCACTGGCTGAGGGGAATCGCTAGGTCCTGGCAGGACTCCAGCACTCAGCATCCTCAGCCACCAACAGCAAGAGCTGGCTGCTCAGAAACTTGCAGCTCTGCCTTGCCCTAAAGACAGCACCCTCCAGAAGTGGCACTTAGTGTCCTGGAAAGTTCCAGGTGTGACCACAGCTGGAGACTTGTGGTCATTTGGCTCCTCTTTGGCCTCTTCTGCAGGAGCAGAGGGAGCCAGAGGAGAGTCTGCTCTTGGTTCTGTGCTCTGTGGACACACAGGAGTGTGAGGCACAGGCCAGGACCTATCATTTATAACCTTATTTCTGTGCAGCTCTAGAACCAGCTCTACTAAGCATAAATCATCAGCTTTGATAGCAATGGGATTCTGAGTCACCCAGAGTCAACTGAAATGGGCTGATTCAAGTGTACTGCCAATTGCTCTGAATTAGATATTCCCCCCTGGCTACTATCACGAAGCAACGTTCTCTCAGCAAAACTGGCCTTTTGGTTCTTTTCAAGCTCTGAAATGGAAAATGAGGAAATAGGCAGTGATGCCTTTGCTCTTGCTGCTGCAGATATGGAAATGGATTTTCTTTCAGCCTACTCAGCTGGCCCTCTACACTCTACTGCCACAGGCCAAGCTCACAGCTCTTAATGCCACAATTCTTAAACACCAGGAACATCAAAGCAGTTGACTTTCTCACTCACCTCGGGATCAGCACCTCTGAACACACGGGTCAGGTGACCTGCAGTGGGCAAGGGAAAATGAACCAGATTCTTGGAGAAAACTGGAGACAACCACAGCATTTTTAGAAGGTCTTCCAAGAAGGTCTCCCAGTCTACATTTTCCAAGTTGTCCTGCTTGACACAGCAAATGGAGGAAATGACAGACTCTGCTGCCACAAACTCTCCCATGGAGGGAGCACAACCCCTGCAGGTTCCCTTGCAAATGCTGCCTGCAAATGCTACAGACACCCCCTTTTTAGCTGAACTTGTTGACAGGAGCTTTACCCAAGTGGCATCCAAATGGTCTTTCTGTTTCCAAATCAACTCCATCACTAAGAAAGAGCAGGAAGACATACAAATGTCAGGTTAGGTGACACCCAGGGAAAAGCTCTACTTACGTGCCAGGTGAGTCAGGTAATAGCTAGAATAAGTAATGCCATAAACAGTGCAAACTGCAGCAGCGAGTGGCCCAATCATTGTGGCACTGCTGTGCAAGTTTGCGGACTGTGCTCTAACACAAGAAAAAGCAAGGCTCCTGTCAGTGTGCAGCTGGCCACTGACAAAAGCCTCAAGCAGGAAGATGCTCCTACACTGAGCAAGCCCAAGAGCTGCTCTACCACCACTGAGGCCTTCCGTGCACTAGGGCAACCTTGTGATGTCAGCACGAGGACGCGGCAACCGTGCCCTGACATCACAAAGCAAACGCTCTGCCTTGGTCTGTGAATTTATGCAGATGGATAGATTGATGTTTGTGTAGGCCTAGACTGCATTTTTAGCTCTTTCTCCCCCTCAGCTGCCTTTTTCACCCCTTGTTTTCCCCCCTGTGCCCCCTCTGTCCCTGTCCCTGTGCTGGGTCTGAGCTGGTGGCTGGGCCGGGGGGAACAGCAGTTCCAGCCCCGGGTGTCCCTGGAGCGCTGGGAGCTGCCGGTGGCCCCAGGCCCTGTTCCTTGAGGAGCTGCTGAAGGACGGTGAGACAGAGGGGGCTGAGGGGGCTGAGGAGGCGGTGATGCTGCAGGGACAGTGACCTTGAGGTGCTGGGGGCACTGAGGGCTGGGAGCAGAGGCCGAGGGTGGCACGGAGGTGACAGGGAAGTGGCACAGGCTGAGGGGGTGGTGGGTCTAAAGGGACGGGATGGGTCAGAAGGGATTGAGTGGGAGGACTGTGGGGGCTGAAGAAACTGAAGGGGGCTGGGGCTTTGTCAAAGGGACGGTGAGGCTGAGGGGATGGAGGGGCCACCAGGGAGCACAGAGGGCTCTGGGACTGCAGCTCTGCCAGGCCTTGGAACCAATTCCAGAGCTTCCACTTGTGCCACAGCTGCCCTGCAGACTCTGAGGACAGCCAGAGACTGACAGGAGGCAGCAGGGAGAAGCTGAGGGCCACCAGCTCCAGCAGTGACCAGGGAGCTGCTGCTGCTGCCAGCCCAGAGCCCGGGTGAGGCCGCAGGGCCCGTGAGGCAGGGTGGGTGTGAGGGTGGCGTGGGCTTTGGCCGTGGGCAGAGCCCGTCTGGGCAGGAGCGGGCCCTTGATGTGAAGTTCCCTGGAGGAACTCCCAGGGCAGTTGCTGCCAGGATCAGCAGCAGCAGAAGGCAGCAGGATCTGCTCCTTTGCCTGGCTCTGTCTGCAGCTCCCAGGCTGTGATGGCCCCTGCTCCCACAGAGCCCTTGCCCATGGAAGCTGCAGGGTAAAAGCAATCCTATGGCCAAGAGAGGCTTGGCAGCTGAAGTCCACTGCCCTTGTGTTTCAGGCTTGAATGGCTCTCATGCCAGAGCACAGCAGGTAACCAGCGTTTTGGGAGGCAGAGCCTTTCGAGGGAAAGAGAGATCAGGCACTCACAGGCCTGAAACTCCTTCAGCTCTCTTCTTTTGTAGAATGAGAAATGAGCAAGCTGGGGAGAGGCACATGCAGTCCTTTGAAAAAACATGGTGTCTGACAAGTGCTGTGGGAGAAGGAAAACAGGCAGCAACCTTGCTTTGTTTTCCATAGCCTGTGTCTTCTGCAGAGGAGAGAGTGGGATGGACAGGAGGGGAGGAATAACTGTGATAATCCAGTCTGCCTTGCTGTATACTGATAGACTTTGTAGCAGTGAACATTAGAGGTAATGCCAGATTCTTATTTAGCATCATGACACGATGCTGCTTCATTGCAAAACTGCCTCAGCATGGAGAAAGTCAGCTCAATTTATTGTCAGTTGAAGTAGATGTGGTGAGAAATAGTGACACGGATTAAAACAGGTTTTCTAACCTCGTCATCCAGAGGGAATTTTGGGTTGCATTTTCTTCATTGTATGCACAACATTTTTGAGTTGTTCTGTATCCTTCAGGGAGGTATCCACTAATGACCAAAAAATAAAAGGGGGATTATGGCATTCATTCTCTTTTAACAGACATTTGTACTAAGCCGTAGCTTAAACTTCGTAAGGAAAAGGATAGATTTTCTTTAGTCATGCGGTGTGGAATAAATGATGTAGGAACAGCCACAACCCAAGCTGTAAGAATAGCATGTTCGTGGTCTTAACAGGATATGGTGTACAAGAAAGCACCACAATCTTAATGATTCACCTCTTCGGTAAAACCAGAATGGTTCATTGTGTAAAACTAGCAGGTGATGTGTAGCAGTGTATCTGTACAACTTAGGCCATTCTGTGTACCAGCCAAATTGTTTGTAGATGACAAGCCACCTGCAGTCTTGTTTTCAGGGCTCTCAGGAATTCATCAAGGTTACTGAGACAACAACAGGACTGAAAAACAGCACGGGGAGCCTGGGAACCTGCTTACAGAGAATGCAAACCCTGGAGAGAAGATACAGGACGTGATGATGGACGCTTGACCAATTCGGTGTCCTGAAGGATGTGTGCCTGCCTCGTGGACAAGTGGCTTTGCCAATCGAGAGACACCTGTAGGCGTGGACAGCAGTGCTAGAAACTGTAACTGGGGTTTAATGTAAATGATAAATCGGCTTCTGTTGAAATCGTATTGATTGGGTTATTCAGTTGCCCATTTTTCCCTGCCACATGATGGTGACCCGCGACGTTAGAAGGACGTGACATTGATGCGGACCAGGACTCTTCGGTCGGGGGCGACGACGGTCTGCGGAGAAGGCGGCAGGGGGCCCGGCCAACAGTCGAGAGACCCCGCCCCGAGTACGGGAGCACAACCTCCCGAGGAGAAGCTCCGGCAGAGACACTCGGAGTACGAAAGCACGAACCCTTTCGAGGAAAAGCTCCGGAGGAAGAATGAAAAATTCAGAACGCTGCAGCGACTTCACCGGATCAAACAGGTGAGGGGCCGAGGCTGGAGGAGACGGGGGAGGCTTTGTCCAAGGGAGAGGAGGCTACGTTGAGTCTCCTCCAAATAATCCTTTCTGAGAAAGGGGACACGTGTGACCAGGAAGTCCTAGAGGAGTTGTTGAAGTGGGGCCGGGATAGAGGATTTTTTGCCACCCCAGAAGCGTATTCGATACTCGCGAATGGGACAAATTAGGGACGGAGCTTTGACAGGCTGTTAGTAGTGGGGTTAAGGGCACGAAAGCACAGCCCGTACCGCGGAGGATTGCTATCGCGGCTCTGAGGCAGTGAAAAGCGGAACAAACAGCCGCGGGGGCGGGCGGTGGCCGCGGGGGCTCCGCGCCGCTGGGTTTGACCCTCCTGAAACCCCCGAGCCCCGGTCGGTTGGCGGCTCCGTGCGGAGCCGGCAGGAACAGGACAACATTCCCTGAAACACAACTTTCCCGGGACTGCAGTTCCAGTGCCATTCCCTCCCAGTCTCGGTGCGCGAGTTTTTTCAACAGACCCAGCGGTTTTGCCGGAGCGGGCAAAAGGGGACGTGAGATCGGGTCAAAAAATCTCAAAATAACAAAGGGATGTTTATTGTAATTTTTAGGCTTTGACAGGAGTGCATTGTCGCTCGGTTTCTAAGCAAGAAATAAGAGATTTATTGCTCAGGGTATTTAAAAATCTCCCGGGAGTTACGTAAAGACAGATGAAGTTAAATCTTCTTTGCTCCCTGCGTACCGCGTATTTAATGAAGTTATGAGCAAGTCAGAGGTTCCAGCGAGCAGTCGCGTCACTGCCCCCCCTCCCCGCAGAAACCGCGGGTAGCCCCGCTGAAACCGGGGCCGCGCTCGGCCCGTGACCGACCCCGCGCCAGGTCCCAGCGAACCTTTTGCGGGCTCCCTCGGCCCCGCGCGGGGCTCGCTCAGGCTGCGGATGTCCCCCTCGGCCATACAGGGGGGCCTGGCCCGGGCGGCCGCCCCCCCGAGCGAACACATTTTAAACACGGCGCGGAATCGGGCGGTGTCCTTCAGCAGCGCTGCGCATGTGCAGCACAGTCGTCCGTACAACAAAATGGCGGCGCCTTCAAAGCCCCTTCAGGCAACAGAAGGGCTGCTCCTTGTTCTTTTCCGTACAAGATGTCGACGCCCTATCTTGGGCATGCGCATTACCGCCAACGCCATTTTGTGACCACCGAGGCTCGCAGCCTCCAAGTACAGTGCCACCTCTGGCCGCTTCTATTATTGCAAGGAGCGGGGGGGAGGAGAACGGAAGAGAAAGTTATCCGCGGATAGAAGGAATACAAGAGCGAGAAAAGGATTCGATCTCGGCAAAAGGGACAGATTGGCAAGATACAGGCTCACTGAATCCAGAAACAGACCCCCTCAAAATTTAAATCACATGATATTTCAGGAAACAGTTTAAAATCAATTAATTGGGCTGAAGTAAGGAGAAAAAGGATTAAAGAAAGAGATTTTAAATGTCGTAGTAAATGAACAGCTTTTAATTGTGCCTTGTCGGGAAACTCAACCAAGAGCGTTCGCCTCCTCCCCCGCGGTGGCCGGAGCCACAAGGACCCGAAGCAGGGGCAGAGCGGCTCCCGCGCCCGCGGCTGCGCCGCCCCGCCAGCCAAGCACGGCCCGGCCCCGCCTGGCATCGCTCCCGAGCCCGGCCGGTCCGGCCGTAGGGAACGCAGCCACCGCCGAGAGGAGCAACGCGATCCACCACAGATAACCTGCAGCGTGACACATCGCAACAGGGCGATTGCAATGACAGGAATTGGAGGGGCTGCGTTGTGTTTGCCAAGTGAATATACAATTACCGTTACAGGGCAGAAAGGAAAATAGCAGCGATTCATTCCCTTGTCGTGCAAGAAGCTGTCACTAGTGTGAGGAAGAGACCTGCTATCGCAATGGAAGTAAAAATAGAAGTAAATTTTTAATTGGAATTATGGATGCATTTACAACTCTAAAATTAACGTGGAAGACAAATAATCCTGTTTAGGCAGATCCAGGTAGAAGAGATGCAAGAGCACACAGCTTTGCAGAAAAATGAAAATACTTCATCAGAAATCTCAAAGAAGACAGTAGCAGCAACCCAACAACCCAGAAACTTGCCAAAAATACAGAAGGAAATAGGAGAAGCTTGAATATATTGTACAGACATCAGCAAAATGCTGCAAAGTTGAATAGCAGTTTACCAAACTTCAGGTTGTTGTAAAGCTGCAGTTATTATGCATTATACTTAAGGTTGTATTTATATTTTAATATAAATTAAGAGTTGGTTGATAGAGCTATGCATAATTAAGCTGCACTATGTTTAGATTAGAGTGCTGTTAAGTTATATGTTATTGCTCTAGTATCCGGATGCTAAGTTCTCTTCAGATTAGTTTTTATGAAGTTTAAGAGTTGTTTAATTCAAAATTATTCTTAAGTTTTTTTAAAAGATGCTCCTCTAAATTTCAAAGTATAGTTCTTTTGTTTTAGCAATAAGACAACTCCAACTGAAGCAGCTGTGATGTACTGCTCCTTAACACCTGTTTGTAGATGCTAGAGGATGCAGTTTGTTTGTATACCTTGAAGACCTGTTGATATGGGGGGTTTTTTTTAGGCTGATTTTGTTTTTTGAATGAATTGTAATTTTTTGCAGTTTTAAGGTCGCTGGATAGATAAGGAGCAATAAATGCAGTGCCTTATTACCTATCAAAGATTTCAACCTGGTCTGATCTCTTTAATAAGAATGTTAACAAATTTGCCAGATGAAATTACATAAAATACAATTGCAAGAAGCTCTTCAGCTGTTCGGTGGTCTGCCGAATTACACATTACTATATTTGTTTTCAGTAACTTTGCACTTTAAGAAGTTGTACTAAATTCTTGTTGTGGTGAAATTTGCAGTTGCCATAGGTTTTTCTTGTAAGTGATTTACTCATGAGTTTAATATGCTTGTTGAGACTTTTATCCCTCCAGTATACCATCACGCTGTTATTTTACTTATGGATTGTTCACTTTTCCTTTTTTTTTTTTTTTGATGTTAATAACAATAGAATAAGCTACATCTTGTGGTATCTATAACTTTTGAAGGTACTGATTTGCAGTTGTGTTTCCATAAGGTCCAAGGGTATAATGCTTCTATTAAACTGAGCAAGGCTAAGTTTCAGTGGGTTGGTTTGGTGGTTTTCACATCTGCTGGGTTTCAGTTTGGACGGCGCCTTATCCCCGTTTTATATAGATCACAGTTGTATTCAGTGTAGTGCTTGACTTTGAGCTTTGGTAAAGGTACCTTCTGTTTTCTAAAGTAACAATTGAGCTACATTTTATTAATTTGGAGTCCTTTTGGGGCAGAGTTCTATTGAGTTCATCTTGTAAAGCTCCATTGCTGTCAAAATTCGTTTGTGCCAGGTTTGGGTGTTGTTCATTCTGAGTTATTATAGCTTTTACTGGTGGGTTTTTCAGTGTTGGGTTTTGTGATGGTTTTTTTTTTTTTGTTTTTGTGTTTTTGTTGTTGTTGTGGTGGTAGTGGTGGTTTTTTTGTTGCTTTGTTTTGTTTTGTTTGTGGGGGTTTTTTGGGTTTGTTTTGGTTTGGTTTGGGGGTTTTTTTGTTTGTTTTTGGCTTTTTGTTGTTGTTGTTTTTTTCATGCATCCTGATACCCATGGGTTGTGGCCATCAAGGCTGTGCAGGAGGCAGGACTGTTTGGGCTTTTCTGTGTTTCCTAGGGGTTCTCTACACCTGTTGATGTACTTGAGCTTGAGTGGAAGGTAGAAGTTTTTGAGGTCCTTACTCTAAGTGATAGATAGACTCTCTGGCCTTTTTCTTGATGGAGTGTTGTTCTCCATCCTTGTTGTGGGTTGCCATTTCTTCTCAGCATTAAATTAGGTTTGTCAGTGCAGTCTCATTTTGCTTCTATCCTGTTTTTCAGATTCCAGCTCCTTTGGTGAAGGAGCTCATAATTTTACCTCCCTCTTTGTTTCATTTTACTGTTATAAATATATATGAAAGTTTGGAACATATTATCTCAACTTTTTCAGATAGTTATGACTGATATATTTTGAAGAGAAGAGGTTACAGGTGGAAATGATCTTGAATGGTGGGAGAGCACAGCCCTGAGCCGTGGGGAAGGGCCGAGAGCTGGGAAATATATTGCATCTGCAGAGACACTGGGCACAGTCTGAAGAACCATGGATTTCTCCCCTGATAAGGCACAGCTGTGTTTTGAGTGTGATAAAAGGACAGGATAGCTAATCAGGGGAAGAGCCTGAGGAAGAAGGAATTGAAGGCATTGCAAGCATGGCTTGGGAAGACTAGAAGACTGACCAAATGGGAGAGATACTTACTGCTGTGAGGAATCTGCTGTGAGGTCAGTCTGGGTCTGCAGCTGGACCCTGCAGTGGAAGTCTGTTGCAGTCATAGTCGAGCTGGGTGAAGGCCTAGGGTCTGAGGGGACAAGGGAATACTTGTCATATTCCATTGTCATATTCCTACTAGAATACAGTCACATTCCAGTAAGAAATAACCGGTAGTCAGAGTCTGCAAAGGGAACCCTACAGTGGGAGTTTACTGCAGTCGAAAGTCAGTGAATAGCACAAATCATATTGATTGGGTTATTCAGTTGCCCATTTTTCCCCACCACAGTGATGGAAATAAGAAATGTCCCTGGGCTGGGGCAGAAGCCTGGGAGTCAAATGCTTGGAAAAAGAGACCTGGCCAAGCCAGCCCAAGGTGCAGGCAGGCATTTGGCTCAAGGCAAGAGGGACCTTGTACTGCCAGCACAGGAAGGGACTCCAGGCAGAGGAGCTGGCCAGTGGCAGGAGCAGCTCCTGCTGTCACTGCCAGGGAAGGAGTGGCAGTAGGCAGGAGCAGCGGGCACATTGCTGATGGACAGCTGTCGAGTTTGGGCTGGCCAGCCGAGGAACAAGAGAGGCTGCTGCTTGTTGAAAAAGTAGTTTATGACATGGCTAGATCAGTCTCACAAAGGTCAGAGTGTTACAGTCCATGCCATGATGCAAAATGCCTTCTAGCATAGAGTCCCCATGTCCCAAGCAGAAGCAGCAGCAGCAGCACCCCCAATACAATGCATTCTATTCATAAATCATCCAACCAGCTACAAACATGATGCTATTCCTGTCTTTTTGCACCTCTCCTGGTCTAACGCAGTTCTGTGACAATGCTAGTCATTTTTTACACAAGGCCTATGCCTATAGCCTGTCTATTCTGTCTAGCAATGTTGGCAATGCTATGTTATGTTTATATTATGTCTAGGACTTAGTTAACTTTGCAAAAGGTAAGGCTACTGAAAGTTTGCTTAAACAAGCATATATATTGTGTTAGTCAGCATACATTTTGCAAGCTTTCTCTTGGTTATTACACAACTTAAGCTAGTATGCCCCAACACCTGTCTGCATGGGGCCCTCTCTCACTTATTACAAAACCTTAGATGTCAGCATGTTTAAAGATATTTGTTAGTCTTACTTCCCCTTATTAAAGGATTGCAAATTCTTTGGTACAAAAACCGATTTATAATTTGTACAAAGAACAGTTTAAAACTTATACTACAAAATAGTTTGATTACTTGCAAACAATTACAATTTTGTTGTTACAACAAACTGTTAGTTAAAAGCCTACTGTTGTATAGTTGTCTTGTTAAACCCCACTTCCTTGCCTTACTTAGCTGCAAAACTTTTCTTTATAATAATCTCATGGTCTTTGTCCACATTGCTCACAGACACACATGCTATTTGATTGACACAAATCACAAATTAATTTCTCACAATGGGTCTGTTCTCTCCTTGTTCCCAGGTCTCCACACAGTGCAGGTGGTTTCCAGCTGTGACCTCCTGTCCACGGATCCATGGATGCCACCAGTACAGCTACGATGGGTAGGATTTCATCTCCTTCCAGCTGGGATCCAGCAGCGTTGCAGTGTCCCACAGTGCTACCTGGATCACCCAGAGGTGCTGGGAATCCAAAGGGATCATGGTGGAGCAGATGAAGCATTACCTGGGACACACATGTGTGGAAGGGCCTCCAAAATACATCTGATATGGTCGGGAGGCTCTGGTTGTGGGAGGGGAAGGGGAGTTCTTATGGGACTGTGGGATTCAGAAATCAGGGACTTGGGCATGCAGGAATTCCCAGGGAATTTCCATGGCTGGATCTCACTCTCCTCTCGGTCAGGTGAGAATTCCATGGATGGCTCTCCCCCACAGCTCACTGCCATAGGAATTCCATGGGGAAATGATTTGAATTGATGACCGATCCAATGACAGCAGTGAGATGAGAAGGACTCCCTGCTGGGATTCCATGGGACATCAATCCCAGTCCTTTACCCAGGCCAGCTCTGTTGTGCCCATGGCAGTGCCAGGGGAGTGCCCTGTTCCTGCCCTGAGCCCAGCACGAGCCTTTCCTTGGGTGTTCTCTGCCCTGCCTGGGGCAGGAGGGCACTGCCCCAGCGGCTTTGGTGGCTCCAGCCACTGCAGGTGGCTCCTTGGGAATGTTCCAGAGCAAAGTTTAAAGCAAACAACAGTTTCTGGAGAGGATTCTCCTCCCTTGGACTGTGCTGGGAGCCCAAGGGCAACAGCCCGGGCACAACAGCCCAAAGTGCTGGAGCTCAGTGTCCCTCGGCCAGGCCGTGTCCTTTGGCTGTCCCCTGTCCCTCAGCTGTCCCCTGTCCCTTGGTTCTGTGGGGCCTAGGGTGGCAGCAGGACCTGGGCAGCCCTGGAGGAGAACAACCTGGAGCCCCAGCTGGGCCAGTTTCCTCCGGGGGGCCCAGGTCACTCCCAGCATGGCTCCCAGTCACCCCCAGTATGATCCCAGTCCCTACAACTATGGCTCTAGTCCTTCCCAGTATGATTCCAGTGTGAATCCTGTCACTCTCAGTATGGTGCCATTTGCCCCCAGTGTGGTTCCAGTTGCTCCCAGTCACCCAGTATGATCCCAGTCACTCCCAGATATTCACACTCTTATTCCAGTCACTTCCTTTATGGCTTTATGGTTCCTCTGTGATCCCAGTCACTGCTGGTCTCTCCCAGTATATCCCAGTGTGCCCCAATGTGTTTCCACTCACTCCCAGTTAGTCCCAGTAGCTTCCAACATGATTCCTGTTGCTCATAGCCACTCCCAGTCACTTCCAGCACGATTCCACTCACTCCCTGTAAATCCCAGTTGCCCCAACATGGTCTCAGTTGCCCTTAGCCTGCTCCTGGTCACTTCCAGTATGATCCCAGTATGACCCCAGTCACCCTCAGAGTGGTCCCAGTTGTTACACTGTGTCCATGCCCTGTGCCTCTGTCCCTGCAGGCTGTCATCACCCCCAGCTGCCCCACCTCTCTGGCCCCTTCCTTTACTGACAGCTCTGCGTCCTGCCTGGCTCTGCCTGACTCTGTTTTGCACACATATAAATACTATATGTTCCTTTTCTGAGTTAAATAAAGGTGGCTCATCCACCTTGGACAAATCTGGTAAATTGGTCCAACTCAGGTGTTAATTGACACGTTATGAAATATCAGGTCCTGTCCCTACTTCCTATCCGCATCCTTCTGGCTTGTGGCTGCCCTACATCCCTAGCTCCTGTAGAAATTTATTGATAAATGTTGTAAAATAATTACTACAGAGTAGGTTACAAAAATTAAACCCCATTACAATAGATTGCAATTCCTAGATCTACTAGCAAACATATGTACAATATGTTCACAGATGACATGAGCACAATGGAGGATAGAGACTGGGCAGTCTTCTCTTGCCTTGATTTAGAAAGGCCAAGAGCTCCCAAAAGTTCAAAGTTTCCATGGTGCCATTTCTCCCGCACTTCAAGGGGGAAGCCCATAAAAACCATGTCCTTTGTGTTGGTGAGACTCTGTATCTCTTTTGTCAGATGTTTGTACTTATTCACTTTCTCAGTGGGGGCCTCTTCCAGCGATGTTTTGGCTGCTTCATATAGTACTGTCACATCCATGATGAATGCAAGGGCATCTTTCACAAACTCCAAATCTGGTTCGTATAATTCCTTGTTGGTACCCCTTATGTGCTGTTCTTGAAACACCATCCAGTCCTTCTTCACCTCTTCCAACAGCACTTTGCAGATGTAATTGTGCCTGTTGATTTGAGTGTCCTGCCTTACAGGGCAGTTGCTGATGAAGTGGGCGCAGGTTTCGTTGTCCGCCTCACAGTGTCAACATGTCTTGATGCACTTATCCTGTCTACCCCTGGCGAGGAATTCTCTTGTGGGGTAGAATTGGCTCTAAGTTGTCAAGCAGTCAGGAGCTTCCTGTGAGGTATGCCTCTATAATATTGTAGCCAATTGTTACTAATTTTGTCCCCTCCAAAATTTACAATCCCACAGTCCTGCGACACTCATTTAGTCCATTTATCAAAATCACTTTCTCCAATTACATTGTTTAGGAAATTTACTTTTTAGGGACGGTGCTTCCCACTCCAAAGTTATGTCTGCACTATATGAATTAGATGGTTTGCTCACCGGTTTGGTTTCCCAAATTGAAGGTATCTTCTCCCTGTCCCCTCCAGCTTGAATCTACAGTTTCCTATGCATTTGTTCCCTTTGGTCTTTCTCCAGGAACATCTTCATGGTTTTGTCTGAAGACTGGGCGATTCTGTGCAGTCTTTGAGCTTGCATGCTAGGGATCAGTCCTGCCGATTTGGTGATGCCCAAACTGCCATCCTTTGTGCTCAACTAGAGGATGGCATCCCAGGTACACAAAGGCAAATGCAGCTATTCCTTGACTGCTGTATGAATTTTTTGGTCAAGAGTCTTTAGGAACCTTGCTTTCAGGTCTGAATGGTCAGCCAGGTAGGTCAGTCGAGGGATGGTATATGTTCTGAGGATATCCATTTTCTGCAGAGGTTTAAGTGAAGCTTTATCAATTTGTTTGAGCCAGAATTCGAGTTTTGTAGAGGTTGGATTTTGCTATCCCAGTCCAGGGGTCAATCTGCAGGCCCAGGTATTTCTCAGATTCACCAGGGTGGATCATGTTTCACTGGGTGTGCTGTTGATAGTCCAGGCAGCGCAGTCGTTGATGGTGTAGGAGTCCTTTGTTGGCTTGATGTAGAAGCCATGGCACTTTTCCCCTTGTGTTTTGAGACCAGTGAGATTGCAGAAGGTCTCTAATATCTTGATGTTCTTCTTCATGTCTTCCCAAGAATTGCTCAATAAGACCAGATCATCCACAAATGCCATCGCTGTGACGCCGCTCAGTCCTTGGTGGTGCCCTTTGCCTCTCTCTTCCAGCTCACACAATAGGGGATCCATTGCCAGATTAAATAAAAAGGGTGACATTGGCTCACCCTGTTTTACTCCGACTTGGATCTGGATGTGGTCTGTTTGTGTTTTCTTTGTGGTGATATATTGCTCACCAAGCTGACGATGTGGGGATCCACTCCCCTTTGCTGCAGACCATGTAGAATGTGCTGGTGGCTTACGGTGTCAAAAGCCTTAGCAATGTCCACGAATACAAGAGCCAGGGGTCTGTGTTCTCTTTTGGCCAACCAAATTATGGTTTGCAGGAGTTTCAGGTTTTCAGAGTGTCCTGCTGCTCTTATGAATGCTCTTATGCTCTTTGCCTTGGGTTGAGGGGGCACGCCTTAGTCAATCTAGCTGTTAAAATCCTGGAGAACAGTCTTAGCAAGATGGAACTGATCATGATGGGTCTCTGTCGCAGCCGCCTGAGGTCTTCAAGGTGCCGCAACTGTCCCTGGTAGAAGCTCCTTTAAAAAGGCACTCTGGTACACCAGGTGCACAGGCACTCTTGGGTAGGGAAAGCGATCTCAGCTCTTTGTGAGAGGCTGCCAAGGCAGCCTCGCTTCAGGGAGGATCAGGAGATGCAGGAATAAGCTCACGAGACGGGTTCCTCTTTTCTTCAGCCTTCTTTATTGTGGAGCTCCTGAGGGTCTGAGGCACCAAGGTCAGGAAATCTGAGGTCTGAGGAACCCAGAAGCTCGGGAGAGCTCGACTTTCATACAGTAACCTGAGGGTAGGGCTAAGAACTTGGACCAATAACAAACCAACACAACGGAACTGACAAACGGAACTGCAAACTGGGGAAGAACAATCTGCATGAGGGAGCAAAGGCTCACGGGGGTAATCACTTTACTTGCCCTGATGACAAAGGCTGTCTCTCCAGGAGACTCCCTGGGATGAACTTGGTTCCACTGCGACAGCCTGTGGGCTGCAAAGCTCTCTGTGTCAGAGGGGTCTCAAGTGTCACCCTCTCTCCGTGGGAGAGCCGTGGCATTTGGGGTAGCCCTAAGGGCTACCACAACTCCCCCTTCTGTATTAGCAAAAAACACTTTCCCCATTACTTTATTACAACATTTTAACACTAGTAACAGAACAAGTAGAACCAGGACAACAATTGTAAAAACCAAAACCAAAGAATTCAGCAGAGAAGCCACCCATCCCTTAAGTCCCAAGTGTCCAAATAAATTTTCAAACCACTCAGGATCTTTCTCAGTTTTTAGATCTTGCATTTGCCTTTGCAGTTTCTGGATCCTTTTGTGAATGCTGTTGCTGGGGGCAGAGATATTAAAGCAACACAGTCCATCGAACTCATCGCAGCTGTGTCCATGGTCAAGTAGCAGGAAGTCAATCGCTGCACGGTTCTGCAGCGTAGCCTGTGGGATGGTCTCTTCTTCAGCAAGGAGGTCGCTAAGGATGGATGACGTCAGGCTGGCATTCTTGCCAAGCCAACACTCAATGTGGGAAATTTTCCCAAGGGCCTTTGCCGCTGTGATCCACAGTAAAAAGATGGACATCGAGACCCTCTTATTGTGAGGCCGATCTGCAATTTGACTGTTGCAATTTTCATCTAATTGGGTTAATTGTCTTTTTCGGTGGGCCAATTGGGATTTGTTTTGTCTCTGTGAGAGTTTTGGTTCAAACCAATTCTATAATTTCCCGGTCAACGCACCAATTAATGCGATGGTTTCATCACTTACTATATTTTATGTGACTAGGAGAACATAAAGAGCAAAACAGGCTTACCTTAAAATTACAAGGACAGCTTATTTACACACACTAAATGAATGAAGATAAGAAAAAAGAAAGAAAAAAAACAAATGAAACTTTCAAAACATCCTTCCCTCCTTCCACAAGTGTTTGCTTTCCCACACCCAACATGAAAAGACAAAACCTGTAATTTCAGTCAGTTTTACCATTTAAAGATAATCGTTCATCAGTTCTTTAGGAAAGGAGTCTCTCTTGGTTCCATAGAGACATTGTCTGCAAGGACCTGAAAGGAACCTCCGCAAACTGTGAAATCCCATCCAATAGCAGCTTTCCCAACACTGCACATGGGTCAGGTACTCAAGCACACTGCAGGCTGGGGTGTCACTTTTTAAAGGTGAACCACGTCAGAGGCAAAGGATTCTTCATCTCAAGGAACAGAGATATCTTCTCACTTCTCCGCTGCACACAGGAGGCTTTTCATCTCTCTGTTCAAGCTTCTCATAAAATCAATTTCACTTAGTCCATCACACAAACCTTTGCTCAAAAATCTACACATAAATTTAAACAATCACCTCCGCAAATGCACGTTTTTCCATGGTTTAAAGGAATAATTTAGTCCAGTCTCCATAGTTACCAGAAATGTCCAGCCAAATTAGGCACTCCTCCTCCTTTGCCCCAAATAGTCTTTTCACTCTCTCTTCACTGACTTCAGTTTCATGCTGTGTCTCTTTATCACTTTGTCTGGTTCAATCACTTTGTCTGTCCTCACTCCAAGGAAAGGAAAGTTCATTTGCTGGCAGGAAAGAGTTAAAGCTTGCTCAGGCCTAGGTGCTTGCTCACGTGGTCCCTGCCGGTGGGAGCTGGAAAAAAGCTCAAGGCCATGCCGGTGTAGAGGCTGCTGGAGGCCTTCCCCTCCACCCCTTGATTTTGTGGTGTGGGTTGCTCAGAGCTGCTCTCTGAGGCCTGAGGAAGGAGGGGATGGGGGATGGGCAGTGGGGGAACATCCCAGCCCCGGCCAGCAACACGGGCAGCTGCTGGGGCTTTTCCTCCCCTCCCCTCCCCTCCCCTCCCCTGCTGCTGCTGTTCTCGGGTCCAGGCATGGCTGGGCTGCTCCCCTGGCGGAGGGGGAAGCGGAGCGGGGGAGTTGGCAGCGGCTCCTGGAGGCCCGGCCAGGTCCGACCCAGCCGCCCAGGGGCAGTGGGCCTGGCCCAGCCTGGCCTGGCTGCCGCAGGATGTTACATGGCTGCTCACCCAGCAGACAAGAGAGACCCTGCCACACACTCTCAGCTTTTTATGGGTATTACCAAAAGTCGCATTCTATTTTCTCAGTGGTTAAAACACATGTCAATAAAAAAACTGACTCCTGATAGGTCTGTCCTTTCCAATGAAATCCAAACTATGTTAACCCATGACAGACTCCGTAATAGAGTTGTATTTGGTGTTAGCACGGCAAGCTTGCCAAGAGTGCATGGACCTCCTTGCAACCTGGAAGGGATCCCTGCCCAGACCCTGTCCCCACAGAGCAAGAATACTCCTCGCGGCAGCACTCTGGAATTTTTAAAGGACTTAGATGGTATGTTGGTGGTATAATTGCACCAATTGTGAGCCATATAGATTTTCTTTGTAGGAGGGACATCTTTTTTAAAAATGGCTTTGCCAAGTGAATAGGCTGTTTTTGTAGGAAAACCTAATACAATAAGTTGCTTTGGAGGACTCCAGTAGCTCCAGTTCCTGAGGTTCCTCTGATGCATGCGGCAGAATCCTTGTCCATTCCACCCATGAGTCTGACAGATTGGGCATCTTGCCCGTGAAGGGATAGTCATTGGGCTTCAGCGAGATCCCTACCAGGCAGATCCTGAGTAGATTGTCCACGCTGCCCATGGACAAGCAGATGTTCTTTTGTTGGACAGTCTTGGCCAGAATGACCCAAACATTCTCTTTTGGCTGGGCCACCAGCCAGGCATGTGCATTGAAGCCTCCAGCGAACACCATGGTCAGCAAGATCCAGAGCTGCATACTAGCCTCAGAGTGGCTTTTTTGGACAGGAGATGGGTGTGCAACTGTGAGAAAATAGATCAAACAGCAGTTAAGGTACTTTAGTGTTAAATTTCCCTTTTCCCCCGCCTCCCCTTTGACTTTCCATTTTACATTTCCCAACCTCCCGCTTCCTTTTGTAAATAAAAGGAATGCGGGCTGAAGGGGATAGGGAAAGAGGGGGGAGGAGAAGGGGTGTAGGGAACTTAAGATTGTGTTCTTGTCATGGATCTGGTTGTAGGTCGATGTTGTGGGCTGACAGTCTTGTGCCTGCGTTTATGTTGTCTCCAGGCCGCAATCATTTGGTCTTTTGGAGTGTCTGGAAAAAATCTTGAAGAATCTCTTAAGTCACTATTTGGAGGTGGGGGTCCAAGATAAGGTTTAATACATTTAGCTGGGACCCACTCGGTCCGGTTGGGGTTGAGACACACGCATATCTTCTCCCCCTAGTGATTAATTGAAAGGGTGTCTTGGACAAAGGGCCTTTGAATTTGATGTGTCTCTGGGTCCTTGACCAGCACCAGAGGCTTCTCTTTGAGCAATGCTCTGATTGAATTTGAGAAGTGCCGTACAATGGGGGGGTCCGGCTCAATTTAGGAAGTTAATAATGTACAGAGCCTTACAGAGTCTCTCAATGGGAGACAAAACTTCTGTACCTCCTCGCTGCTGGTGAAGGACATGTTTGATGTTTTGGTGACTTCTTTCTACAATTGATTGGCCCATGGGGGAATGGGTTATGCCAGTCTTATGTTCAATTCCCTAGCTCTGGAAAAATGATTTCACCCGCTTGGACTTGAAAGCAGGTCCATTGTCTGTTTTTATTTTCTGGGGCACTCCTAAGGTGGAGAATGCCAGGAGGAAATGCCGCTTTACAAAACGAGCACTTTCTCAAGCGTGGCAGGAGACAAAACTGTGCCTGAAAAAGTGTCAATGAACACATGAATGTACTTCTCTCTGCCAAAGGATGGAAAGTGCGGGACATCTGACTGCCATATTTCACAACTTTGGAGCCCCCTGGGGTTGACTCTCATGGATAAAAAGGGGACTTGATAATTTTGGCAGCTTGGGCACGAGGCTACAATGGCCTTGGCCTGCTCATGTGAGATTTTGAAGAGTCTCAAAAGTGCTGGTGCATTTTGGTGGAAAAAGAAATGGGAAAGCTTAGCTTGTTGGTAAACTTCTGGTAGGGTTGGTGGCCCTACTACTGTGGCTAACATATCAGCCTGCCGGTTCCCCTCTGCTATGGGGCCAGGGAGGTCTGTGTGTGACCTCATGTGCACCACATAGAATGGTTGCTCTCAGTGGGAAATGAGATCAACAAGCCTTGAGAGCAAGCAAAACGGTTTTGGATTTAAAACCTCCCTCAAAACAGAGTGTTCTGCCCTCATAGCAATCCCAGTGACATAGGCTGAATCTGTGACCAAACTGAAAGGTTGAGAAAACCTTTCAAATGTCCTGATGATGGCTGCAAGTTCTTAAGTCTGGGGTGATCCTTCAACCACTTGGACATCAGATTCCCACTTCTGAGTCTGGGAGTCCTTCCAAGTCACTACGGACTTGTGAGAGGACCCCGAGCCGTCAGTAAAAATGGTCAGAGCATTGAGGAGTGTTTTGGATGTAACAAATTTTGGGACCAAGTTAAATGCAGATTTGAATAATTTGTGGCCTGGGTAATGAATTGACACATTGGCTGGGAAGCTATTGAGAGAGAACTGGAGGCTCTCATTAAATTGAATAAGATGTTCTAAGTCATTGACTGTCCAAATTGGCACATAAATGCACTCGAAATCACACCCAGCCAGAGCATGGCAATGTGCTCTGCCCCTACGGATGAGGGATGCTATCAATTCAGTTGTGGTGATAGTCTTAGTTGGCTGATTTGGTAAAAAGACCCATTAAATTATAAGAAGAGGGTTCTTTACCCTGTCATCCCATTGAAAGATGAGGGCGTGTAGATGTGGGGTCTCACCCAGCATGGCGTAGAAGAATTTCAATTCAGGGTCAAATCGGTGAGCCTGTCTGGTGGAAGGCACTTCCTGTACTTTTGAGATGACCTCTTGTGCGTCCAGGATTGACTCACGTGGTGAGTTGAGCGCAAGGTCTCCCTTCAGGGGGTTGAACAACGGCGCAAGGTCCTCTGTAGTGATTCCAAGGATTGTGCGCACCCAATTGATGGAGCCGTAGAACTGTTGGAGTTCATTCGAGGTCCTCAGATTGTCCTTGATGGCAAGTCATTGTAGAGTCATGGTTCTGTCCTTCAGCAGCAGTCCAAGATATTTCTAAGGCTGAGACACTTGGACTTTTTCAGGAGCAATTTCAAAACCATGGTCTTTAATTGTGCGAAGGGTGTCACTTAGTAGTAACTGGAGTGTTGGCTCATCTTTGGCACAAAGCAATACATCATCCATGTAAATGGAGGACGTAACAGTCCGGATACCGTCTTGGAAGAGGGGAGAGGACTCGTGCGACATACCACTGGCATATCATGGGCGAGCACTTCATCCCCTGGGGGAGCACAAACCAATGGTAACGCTGCCAGGGCTTTTGAAGATTAAGGGACGGGACGGAAAAGGCAAACCTTGGGGCATTGTTAAAAAAGCAGTCTTTTATATCTAGAACTAAAACAGGCCAGTTTCTGGGGAGCAGGGAAGGATTAGGCATGCCAGGCTGAAGGGCACCAAAGTCTTCAATTATCTCATTAACTTTCCTTAAGTCTTGCAGTAACCTCCATTTGTTTTTTCCTGGCTTTTTTATGACAAACACTGGTGTGTTCCAGGGACTGTTGGTTGGTGTTATATGTCTCTTCTGCAATTGTTCCTCATCCAGGGTTTCTAGCACGCGTAACTTTTCTTCGGAAAGGGGTCAACCCACACAGGTTGATCCTGTTTCCATGTGAGTTGGATGGTATCTTCTGCGCACTCAGTGCCCCCACTAGAAATCCTGTGGGGGGATTTGAATAGAGGTGCCCCATTGTTTTAAAATGTCTCTTCCCCAAAGAGTGATTAGTGCGGATGGCTCAGGTACCCCAATGGGTCTTTGGATGTATTCTGTCTAATACTTCTTTGCTAAGGGGTCTATTTAACATTTGCCTTCGTCTTGGAGCCTCCAGATACCTGCATCATTCTTCTCTGCTCCTATCTCCCTCAATCTCTCCTCTTCTTGTTTACTAAACCTTGGAATCCCTGATTCTTTGTCTTTTGATGTTAGGACTATCATTACTCTCTCCTCCCCATTTTTTTGGCAGCATCCTTTGCTTCTCTATCAGCTAGATTATTTCCTCTGATCTCTGTGGCCATATTCTTCTGGTCACCCTTAATAGGGACCACAGAAATTTCTTCTGGTAACCTCAGGGCCTTACTGGATCAACTTTTCATGTATCAGTCCCTTCCCTCTTAACTTTTCAGATGAAAACTCAACAGCTTGGGTGTATGTGTCTATTCTCAACCGGCAATATATCAGTAATCTTAAAATCTGTCATATTTCTTTCTTTGGTTTTGGTCTACTGGCCACACCAAGCCAGAATGTGTTACACTGGGATATTTCAGGTATGCAGCTCGGAAGGACCCGGTAGGTTTTAACAGGTCATGCACCTGACACACTAAGACAGATCTTGTTGCCTTCCAGAATGATAACCTTCCAGAATGATAACTAGGCTGGTGCCTAGCAGCTGACTTAGAACTGGTGCGGACCAGGGGAATCCGACGGTTTAATTAAAGCATCGCAAAGGCCCGAGGTGGGTGCTGACATGATGCAACCTCTGCCCAGTGCTCTGAATGTCCAAGTGAAGAAATTCAATGAAGCACGGGTAAACGGCGGGAGTAACTATGACTCTCTTAAGGCAGCTTGAGAGAGCTAGTTACTAACTGGGCATTGCTGCAGAAGTCACACCTCCTCGTGGTCCTGCTGGGTGCCCGTAAAGGGCAGCTAAGGGACTTCTGCCCCAGTGTGAGCGAGGGTTATGTATTACCCCTCCCTATCGTTTGGACTCGCCACCCAGCGGTAGTTTCACGATTTGCTGAAACAAAAGTGTTGGCGCAGCCGTTCGCTGTTGCCTGAAGCCTTGTCCACGGGCTAAGTTGGACACAGTCTGCAGTTGGTCGAGGGTTCCGACTGCAGACTTTGACAACCCTCACTCAAATTGACCCAACTCCATCGGGTTGACAATGGTTCAATCGGTGCTTTTAAGGTACATATCTACAGCCACTCAGAGCAACCCTCTCGATTTGAGGGTCATTGTCGCCGAAATTCCATCTTCTCCTCCTGTGGTATGTGATGAAAGGTTAGATCTAGTGCCCCTGGAGTTTATTAACTCCAAGTGGGTGTCTCATG
Source organism: Phylloscopus whistleri (assembly GCA_017589585.1). NCBI lineage: Eukaryota > Metazoa > Chordata > Aves > Passeriformes > Phylloscopidae > Phylloscopus > Phylloscopus whistleri. The sequence continues at coordinate 26,939 of JADMLD010001023.1, read as the reverse complement.
TTGGTCTCTACCCAGGAGTGTTTGGCCCAACTCCCTGAGCCATACGAGATCTTGCCAAGTCGGCAGGCTGGGGATGTGCAGTCTGAGTGTGAAACAGGAGATTCTTCGGAGCCCAAAACACCAGAGGCTCCTCCGGGGATCAGTGATGAGGTGACACGAGTTGGAACACCTATCGTGTCCCTCCCGGACAAAAATCCATCTTGTCCACGCTGTTTGACCCAGTTTACACGGATGCTGGGGCTGACAGACCATCTGAAAAAGACCCACGGGAAAAGAAAGATCTATTTTAAATGCTCGAAATGTGGTAAACAAAATCTTAAATACCACAGTATCTGCTGTCACATTCCCCAATGTAAAGGTGAAGGGAGTGTGGTTCCAACAGGCGCGTGGGTCTGTGAGGTCTGTTCCCGCGATTTTGCTACCAAGGTGGGCCTGGCCCAGCACAAGAGACTAAAACGTCCTCTTGTGCGGAATGCTGAACGGATTGCGGCCTCCCGCCCCAAAGAAACATCATCGAGAGGAGCCCACAAAAAGGTGTGGACTGAGGAGGAAGAGGCTCTCCTAAGGCAGTTGGTGAGGAGATTCGCTGGTAGTAGAAACATCAATCAGCTAATAATGGAGCACTTACCAACTAAAACGGCCAAGCAGATCAGTGATAAGAGACGCCTTCTGGGAAAGGGTCCCTCGAAAATCCAGCTTACAGAAGTTGGGGATTGAAGAGCGTTCCCAGTCTGCTATAGGGCCAAGAGAGGGACATTTAAAGCTCCATTACCGTGAGAACGTCAGGCTGAAACTATCGGCAGGTGGATTTACTAGCTGCCAGGAGGCCTTTGGGAGAATTTTGGAGGGGCAAGATCCGCAGGTGGTGGCTAATGTGGTTTACAAGGAGTTTCATGATAAGCTGGCTCGGTTTGGCCAAAGAGTTCCCAGGGGCTCTAAGAGGCGAAGGCCAGTTGACCGGAAGGCATCCAAATCGACAACTAAATGGATGCAAAAACGCGCGAAGAAGAGGGGAAAATATCTTCGATTTCAGACACTGTTTCAGTTTCGTAGGGGGAGGCTGGCGAGGGTCATTTTGGATAACACGGAGGCCCTGCAATGCCAAATACCACCTGGCATTGTCCACAATGCTTTTAAAGCGAGATGGGAAACATCTGGTAATTTTAAGGGCCTTGAAAGCTTCCCTATATATAGGGAGACGGATAACACCTGTTTTCAGGCCCTGATTACAGAGAAAGAGATTGAAAAGAACGTGAAAGAGATTTCGAAGGCCTCCACTCCTGGGCCAGATGGGATTACTTTGGGTCATCTTATTAAACTAGACCCGAAGTTCTCCCTGTTGAGTGAGATCTTCAACCTCTGGCTCTGCACCGGAGCGATACCAGACGTACTGCGGGACTGCCGTACAGTCTTGATTCCCAAGTCGTCTGATGAAGAGAGACTTGGTGATATCAATAACTGGAGGCCTATCACCATCGCATCGATAGTGCTTAGACTGTTCTCCAGGATCGCCACGGCGAGGCTGGTACGGGCATGTCCCATCAACCCCAGACAACAGGGTTTTATCAGTGCTTCGGGGTGTTCCGAGAACCTAAAGCTGTTACAGCTTTTGGTGAAGTGTGCTAAGCAGGAGCACAAACATCTGGGGGTCGTCTTTGTGGACATTGCCAAGGCGTTTGACACCGTGAGTCATGCTCACATTATTTCGGGTCTGGAGAGGAGAGGGGTGGACCCTCATATTGTCCATCTGATCGGTGAGATGTACAGAAATATCAACACGTACATCGTCACTAGAAAGGAAAAGACGGACCCAATTAACATCAGTGCTGGTGTCAAGCAGGGCGACCCAATGTCACCGGTGTTGTTCAATTTGGCACTCGACCCCCTTCTATGTAAACTGGAGGCAGAGGGTAAAGGTTTCCAGCATGGGGGGCTCCAAGTTACAGCTATGGCCTTCGCCGACGATCTGGCGCTTCTGAGTGATTCCTGGGAAGGCATGGTGCATAACATCAGGATCCTGGAGACCTTTTGTGAACTTACTGGCCTCCAGACTCAGGGGGAGAAATGCCATGGCTTTTACATTAAGCCAACAAAGGACTCCTATACCATCAATGATTGTCCTGTTTGGCAGATTTGTGGATCTCTCCTCGGCATGATCGACCCGGGATCCTCAGAGAAATATCTGGGTGTCCAGATCAACCCCTGGGTTGGCTTCGCTGATTCCGGCTTGTCTGAGAAACTAGAGGGATGGCTCCATCGGATTGGAAGCGCACCACTGAAACCTCTTCAGAAGGTGGATATTCTCAGGTCTTATACCATCTCTAGACTGATATATCTGGCCGACCACACCAAGGTAACAGCAGGGCTCCTCGAGTCCCTTGACATGCAAATTAAAAGAGCTGTCAAGGAGTGGCTTCACCTCCCTCCCAGTACATGTGATGCGATCTTGTACTCGAGATTTAAAGATGGGGGGCTTGGACTCATCAAGTTGGCGGCGCTAATACCAAGTATACAGGCGCGAAGACTACTGAAACTAGCACAGTCTTCGGATGGGGCTCTGGTACAATTTTTGAAAGGCGAACATCTTGAATTGGTTTTTGAAAAAAAGAGCCGGCGGATTAAGAGAGTCCATCCCGTCGATCTGGGAGCCCACCCCGCAGATGGAGGTTGTGGCTGAGGGAGGTGAGGCCTTGTCGGAGTGGGAGGCGCCCCGTTCACGAATTCACTTTCCAAAACCATCCGACTGGAGGAAAGTTGAATTCAACAAATGGAAACAATGGATTGTCCAGGGCCATGGAATTGGTAATTTTGAGAATGACACCATCAGTAATAGTTGGTTGGTGCATTATCGTGGCATTCCTCACAGGAAATTGATAACAGCTTTGCAATTGAGGGCGAATGTCTACCCCACAAGGGAGTTCTTGGGTAGGGGTAGACACGATGTCTTTGTAAGATCCTGTAGACATTGCGACGCCACGTATGAGACAACTGCCCACGCCATTGGGACATGTCCGGTTTCCCAAGAGGCCAGGATCAAGAGACACAATTCCATCTGTGAGACTCTTGTCCAGGAGGCCAGGAGGGAGGACTGGACAGTGTTCCAGGAGCCACACCTGCGTGATGACCGTAAGGAGTTGTATAAACCGGATTTAATCTATGTCAAGGGGGACAGAGCATTGGTTGTGGATGTGACAGTGAGGTTTGAGCACCACAATTCGTCCCTAAAAGAGGCAGCTGCAGAGAAAGCGAAGAAATATCAGTGCCTCTTACCACAAATTATCGAACTTACAAATGCGAGGACGGTAGAGTTCATTGGCTTTCCCCTCGGAGCATGGGGGAAATGGTATGAGAAGAACTCTGAGTTGTTGGTGACCCTGGGCCTCTCTAAAACGAGGCTGGGGAGGATTGCCCGGGCCCTAGCATCCAGAGTGCTCTTCACTTCTGTAGATAATGTACATACCTTTAGCAGTAGATCTCGCACCATTGTACCAGAAAATAAATAAGGCCCCTCCCCTGCTTGGTTTCATCTGGACAGTTGGAATTGGTTTTGGGAGGGAGGGGTTCATCTTTCATCTCGCATCATAGCCCATATTTGGGCTATAAATTCGAATTTGACCTGGTGGACGGGCCACCTTTACTTAACCCGGAGAAGAAACATATAATTTTATGTGTTTGTCAAGTAAGACTCTCTATTGTAAGTCGAGTTACTAACTGGGCTTTGCCGCGGAAATCAGACCTCCTCGTGGTCCTGCAGGATACCCGACAGGGTAACTAACTGATTTCTGCCCCAGTGTGAGTGAGGGGATGCTTTGCATTCCCTCCCTGCCTTTGGACTCGCCACCTGAAGCGCAGTTTCACGATTTCGCGTTAAAAAATTATCAGCAGAGAGCCTTAAAAGCTCCCTGTCTGAAACCTAGCTCACGGGTAAAGTTGAGCAAAAGTTAACAGCACTTGAGGGTGTGCTGTTAACTAAGTCTTTCCCTCAATTGGGCTTACTTTACATTTGAATCGGCACCATGGTGAAAGCCCTAAAGCTACTCCATGTGTCCGCGGCGACTCAAACAGATTTCAGAGACTGGCTTAAAACATCACCACAAAAATTAAAATCTAAACCCTCAGAGCTGGGATGGGAAAGTTGGAAAATTTTAAAACTAGAGTGCTTCAACTCAGTGCATTGTTCTGAGGAAGGTAGGATCCATTGTGTGGAGCGGGAGGGGTTGCATGTCTACCCCAATGTGTACTGGGAGGAAACAATAGGTTGCCTAGATACTATCGATCATGAGACTGATAAGATCCAGGGAGGGACTGCCGCTGCCCAGGCAGGGTGCCCGGAGGGAACAATGGGTTGCCTAGTCACTAATGATAATGAGATTGATCAGGTCCAGGAAGAGAACACCCCACCCCCACCAGCTCCGGGAGAACCATCTGTCTTATCAAATCAAAAATTAACCTCGATTCAACTTCCAAACAATAAAGAATCGCAGGAACATCCTGTCATTTTAGTACCCAACAAAAATCCACCCTGCCCATGCTGCGGTATTAAGATGAATAAAATGCTGGGACTTATTGACCACCTACTTAGAGCACATGGGATTAGAGAATGCAAATTTAAATGTACTAAATGTGATTTGGAAAATACAAATTTCCATAGCGTAGCCTGCCACTATTCAAAATGCAAAGATAAAAATAAAAGAACCATCCCCAGGAGAATGGGCCTGTGATGTATGCCAGATGAGCTTCCAAAACAAAAGTGGACTGGGACAACATAAAAGAATTGCACATCCAGCAGTTAGAAATCAGGAAAGAATTGAAGCCACACGCCCAAAAGAAATATCTGCAAGAGGAGCCCACAAAAAATGCTGGTCTAAAGAGGAGGAAGATCTATTAATCAAGCTAATTCAACAATACGAGGGTAACAAATACATTAATAAACGGATTGCTGATCACATTCCATCCAAAACTGCAAAACAAATCAGTGACAAAAGACGCTTGCTGTTGCTAAAACAACAAGCCCCAAATGGATTACAAACCACTAAGGACACTAAAGAGCAGCATCAAGAAAAATTCACAAGCCACCAAAGCGAAAAGATGCCACAATAATTCAGCTGAAGAAGCACTATGAAGAGATTATCCCATCAAAAATCAGCGATGGCACCTTCATAGTGTACCCGGATGCATTTCAGGAAATCCTCAAAAAGAACAATAAAAATCCAGCCTCCATCATCAGTGAAGTAACCAGTGACTGCATGAAGAAATTTAAAGGGATACGCCGCCTGAAGAAGAAAAGCAGGAAACCGAAACGGGGTCACTCTCAGCACAAAAAGAAACATGCAACCAAGTGGATGAGCAAGAGAGCAATTAAAAAGGGGAACTATCTCAGAGTCCAGAGACTTTTTTACACAGACAGAGGGAAACTCACCCACATCATCCTGGATGATGTGGAGGGGTTGAAGTGCCAGATTCCAGCTAACGAGATCAGCTCTGTGTTCTGTGTAAGATGGGAAACACCTGGCAAATTAAAAGGCTTTGGAGATTTTGAAGCAGAGGGAACAACTGACAACACCAAGTTCCTACCGCTGATAATTGCCAAGGAGATCAAAAAGAACATCAACGAGATGGCCAAAACAACGGCTCCAGGACCAGATGACATCAGCCTGGAGGATCTGTGTAAAGCAGATACGAAATTCTTGCTCCTGACAGAGATTTTTAATCTCTGGCTTGTATCCGGAACAGTCCCTGACCAACTGAAGACCTGCCGCACGGTCCTGCTTCCGAAGTCGGACCAGCCAGAGCGCCTGAAGGACATTAACAACTGGAGGCCAATCACCATCTGCTCAGCGGTGATGAGATTGTTCTCCAGAGTCCTGACAGCACATCTGAGCAAGGCCTGCCCCATCAATCCTCGTCAGAAAGGATTCACTAGGGCAGCGGGATGTTCCAAGAATCTCCAGCTCCTGCAGCTATTGCTGAAGACCGCAAAGAGGGAGCACAAAGAGATCGCAGTTGTCTTTGTGGACATTGCCAAAGCCTTTGATACGGTGAGTCACCAACATATTATAATGGGCCTGAGGCAGAGGAAGGGGGATGAACACATCATTAATCTCATCCAAAGCATGTATGTTAACACCTCTACATGCATTACCACCAAAGATGAGACATCGGCTCCTATTAATATACTAAAAGGAGTCAAACAGGGGGACCCAATGTCCCCACTGCTCTTTAACCTCGCGCTGGACCCTCTACTGTGTAAATTAGAAAAGGAAGGACATGGATACAAACACGGGGGTGCCAAAACAACAGCTATGGCATTTGCAGATGATTTAGTGCTACTGAGTAACTCCTGGCAGGGAATGATGCATAACATCAAGATCCTTGAGACATTCTGTGATATCACTGGTCTCAAGACGCAGGGGGAAAAGTGCCACGGCTTTTACATCAGACCGACTAAGGACTCTTATACCATCAATGACTGCCCCCCATGGACTGTGAACGATACACCCCTCAACATGATACCCCCAGGAGAATCAGAGAAATACTTAGGGCTGAGAGTGGACCCCTGGATTGGTATCGCCCAGGCAGAATTGTTAACAAAAATCAACACCTGACTGCACCGGCTCGGGAGAACACACCTGAAACCAATGCAAAAATAAGATCTTCTGAAGGTTTACACCATCCCCAGATTATTTTACATCGCAGACCACGCAGATACACCTTTTGGGCTCCTCGGTTCCATCGACTGAGCGGTACGGACAAAGGTAAGAGAGTGGCTTCACTTACCATCATGTACTTGATGCTTTGCTGTATTCAAGCAAAAGGGATGGGGGCTTAGGAATCCCTCGTTTAGAGGGTCTTATCCCTAGCATCCAGGCCAGGAGACTGCACAGACTGTCTCAACCATCGGATGAAATCGTTAAGGACCTCCTTAAGGGAGAAGGTGCAGATCTCAGGTATAAAAAACTGTGGATTAAAGCTGGAGGTGATAAAAAGAAAATTCCATCAATCTGGACAACTAAACCAACTGTTGCAGTACAAGCGCCTATAAATGAAACGTTATCTGAATGGGAAGCTCCGACCGCAAAACTTCAATACCCCAAACCATACAACTGGAGGAAAAGGAAATTCGAGAAATGGAAACAACTAGTTTCCCAGGGCCGAGGAATAACACACTTTGAAAATGATCCCATCAGTAATGCCTGGATTACATCGTACAGGTCCTTACACCTCAAGAAATTAAGAACAGCTCTTCAGCTCCGTGCTAACATATACTCCACCTGAGAATTTTTAGCAAGGGGGAGAGGAGGTCAGTACATCAAATCATGTAGACACTGTAATGCAAAGAACAAGACATGCTGTCACATCATAGGGAAATGTCCTGTAATAAAAGACGCAAAGATCCAAAGGCTTGGGAGAGTAGAGTTACAAACTGGGCATTGCTGCAGAGATCGCACCTCCTCCTGGTCCCGCAGGTAGCCCTGTGAAAGGTGACTAAGTTGATCTCTGCCCCAGATAAGGAGCCGTTGGGGCTCACCAGCCCAACAAACTCCTACCTAAATTCGGTGAAACCAATTTCTCGGTAAAAGCCGCCTGGCTTCTTGCCTGAAACCTGGCCCCCCGGTTTCAGCAGGGGCAACGAGTTCGGAAAGTGGACTGACCATCCACTCCGTTCTCGCTGTAACATGGTCCCCAGATTTGATGGTCCTCAATTCTGGCTTGGATTTTGCGGGGCAGGGGGGGTTTGGGTCCTCTGATATGCCTGTCCAGGGTGTCAGTCAGCACTCAGAACTCTTACCCCGACTGGGTAGAACTGGTGTCCCAGGATTTCAAACCGGGCTCCTCGTCGAAGTCCCAGTGGGTTGACCTGGTGTCCCTTTTTCCTAGACACTGAGTTGACCTGTTATCAAAAAATGACCAGGTAGACCTGGTGGCTCAAAATTTACCAAACCAACCCCCCACCCCCCTCCCCCAGTTTGGCAGAAAATGAATTGGCTGTGCTGGTGAACTTAAGAGTTCTATAGGTCAGATTTGCATGTGCATGAGGGTATCCATCTTTCTGCTAACTGGGAGGGATTGAGGGGGTTGCCTGAGGTGTATGAACAACTAACACCACAACCATGTGTGGGAGGGAACTTAGATTCTAAACTCCTGCTAGAGAGTGAACAGCGTGTGGTTCAGGAGGGGAGCGGCGAGAAGGTGAGTGAGGACACACCAGAGACATTGCCTCCAACGCCAGGGAAGCATGGGGAACAGGCACCAGAAAACATCGTGACAGTGACTGTCCCTGACAAAAATCCACCTTGTCCTTGCTGTGGTACCCGGGTGAACTCTGTGTTGAGCCTGACTGAACATCTGAAAGGGTCGCATGGGAAAAGGAACTTTGTTTTCAGTGTGCTAAATGTGGGAAAGAAAATACTAACTGTCATAGTGTTATTTGTCACTTTGTGAAATGCAGGGGTCCAGAGGCTGAACCGGCTCCAGCTGGGGAGTGGATCTGTGAGGTATGCGGAAGAGACTTCAAAACAAAAATCGTCCTGGGACAACACAAAAGATTGGCACATCCAATGATAGGAAACCAAGAAAGGATAGTTGCTTCCCAACCGAAGGAGACATCTGTGAGAGGAGCCCACAAAAGATGTTGGACTAAAGAAGAGGAAGAAATGCTGATAAGATTGGAGGTGCAGTTTGAGGGCAACAAAAACATCAATAAACTTATTGCTGAACATATCAAAACCAAAACAGCTAAACAAATCAGTGATAAAAGGAGATTGCTGCTCAGGAAAACAACAGATGAAGGAGACAATGAACCTGGGGTGAGCCATCATACCAGAAGAGCAGCCATGGGCCTGAGAATGGAACCTGGGATAAGTCATCAATCCCAGGCAGGAACCATGGACAATGGACCTGGGAGGAGCCATCTGCCAGGGAAGCTGGCTGCCAGAGGGAGAACAATAGATAAGGCAAGGAACCACCCTGATAAGGATAATGGATGGAGGGGAACCAACAAGCAAAAAAGGACAGGGCAACTGCAGGCCCATTACCAAAGGACACTAGGGGAAGGCTTATCAGCTGGGGCACTTAACACCTCCCTCTGGGCATTCAAACAGTTGCTGGACGGCCAGGAGATGCAGTCAATGATCAATCAAACAGCACAGGCCTGTTTTGGGTGCCTTGAATTGATAAGCCAGATAAGAACAGCGACCTGGGATAAGAACAACAAAGGAGTCTGGGAGAAACAACCAAGAAGACCTTTTCTGAAGTGGATGAAGGACAGAGCAATAGGAAGAGGTAATTACCTTTGCTTCCAATGATTATTCCATCTAGATAGGGGGAAACTGGCAAAAATTATCCTGGATGATATAGAGTGTTTGTCCTGTGATATACCACCCAGTGACATTTATTCGGTTTTTAAAGCCAGATGGGAAACACCTGGTAAATTTGGTGGCCTTGGGGACTTTGAAGTTAAGGGGAGGGCTGACAATACTGCCTTCAGAGACCTTATTTCGGCTAAAGAAATTGAAAAGAATGTGCAGGAAATGAGCAAGGGCTCAGCTCCTGGTCCAGATGGGATTACTCTTGGGGACATCATAAAGATGGATCCTGAGTTCTCCCAGACAGCTAAGATCTTCAGTTTACGGTTAACGTCTGGAAAAATCCTGGACATGGTTAGAGGGTGCAGGACTGTTTTGATTCCGAAGTCAACAGAATCGAATCGTTTAAAGGACATTAATGACTGGAGACCTATCACGATCGGTTCTATCTTGTTGAGACTGTTCTCCAGGATTGTAACAGATAGGCTGAGCAAGGCATGCACCCTCAACCCAAGGCAACGAGGCTTTCTTAGAGCGGCGGGATGCTCTGAAAACCTACAACTCCTGCAAAATATAATTCGGTCAGCCAAAAGAGATCACAGACCACTGGGTGTTGTATTTGTGGACATCGCAAAGGCTTTTGACCCTGTAAGCCACCAGCACATCATACATGCTTCGCAGCAAAGAGAAGTGGACCCCCATATCATCGGCCTGGTGAGTAATATGTACAAAACCCTCAGTACATATGTCACCACAAAAAGGAACACACACACGGACAAAATCCAGATCTCGGTGGGAGTAAAACAAGGTGACCTGATGTCACCCTTTTTATTCAACGTGGCCATGGACCCTCTATTGTGCAAGTTGGAAGGGAGTTGTAAAGGGCACCATCAAGGACAGAGCAGCATCACGGCAATGGCATTTGCGGACAACCTGGTCTTGTTGAGTGACTCCTGGGAAGATATGAAAACAAACACCAGGATACTGGAGACCTTTTGCAATCTCACCGGTCTCAAAACACAGGGGGAAAAGTGCCACGTCTTCTACATCAAACCAAGAAAGGACTCTTACACCATCAATAACTGCTCTGCTTGGACCATCAATGGCACACCCCTGAACATGATTGACCCTGGCGAATCTGAGAAATACCTTGGCCTGCAGTTTGACCCCTGGACTGGGCTAGCAAAATCCCACCTTTCCACAAAACTAGATTTCTGGCTCGAATGGATTGATCAAGCTCCACTTAAACCCTTACAGAAAGTAGATATCCTCAAAACATACACCATCCCTCGACTAACGTACCTGGCAGATCATTCAGAAGCGAAAGCAGGGTTCCTTGAGGCCCTTTCCCAAAAAGTCCACACAGCGGTCAAGGACTGGCTGCACCTACGTCCATGCACCTGTGATGCCATCCTGTACTTGAGCACGAAAGATGGCGGTTTGGGCATCACCAAGTTGGCAGGACTGATCCCCAGTGTGCAGGCCCGAAGATTGCATCGGATCGCACAGTCTTCAGATGAAACTATGAAGGAGTTCCTGGAAAAAGATCAACTGGAACATAGGCATAGGAAATTGGGGATTCAAGCTGGAGGGAACAGGAAGAAGATACCTCCGCTTTGGGAGACACCGCCGATGAGCGAACCACCTAATAGTGCAGGCACAACTTCGGAATGGGAAGCACCAACCTTGAAAAGCAAATTTCCTAAACCATGCAATTGGAGAAAAAATGAATTTCAAAAATGGACTAAATTGGTGTCTCAAGGCCGTGGCATTGTAAATTTTGAGGGTGATTTAATTAGCAACCATTGGCTCCAACACTATAGACACATACCTCACAGGAAGCTCCTCACTGCTTTACAACTCAAAGCCAACGTTTACCCCACAAGAGAATTTCTAGCAAGGGATAGACAGGATAAATGCATTAAGGCGTGTAGGCACTGCAATGCGGACAATGAAACCTTGCGCCCACATCATCGGCAACTGCCCAGAGATGCAGGACGCTCGAATCAAGAGGCACAATGACATCTGCGACAGGCTTCTTGAGGAAGCAGAGGGGAAGGACTGGGTAGTGTTTAAAGAACCACAAAAAGGGACAACAACAAGGAATTGTACAAACCAGACCTGATATTTGTGAAAGACGCCTGTGCCCTTGTCGTGGATGTGACAGTACGCTATGAGGGGACCGGAACACTGCTGGAGGAGGCCGCTGCAGAGAAGGTGAACAAGTACAAGCATTTGGAAACTGAAGTACGGAACCTCGCCAATGTGAAGAAAGTTGTTTTTATGGGCTTTCCCCTTGGAGCGCAGGGGAAATGGTACAAAGGAAACTTTGAACTTTTAGATGCTCTTGGCCTCTTTAAGTCGAGGCAAGAGACAATTGCAAGGACTTTATCCACAGCAGCACTCTTATCATCTGTGGACATTGTACATATGTTTGGCAGTAAGGCTAGGAAATTATGTAATTCAGGTTAGTTGTTCTTTGTATTTTGGAGTTTTTTAATAGCCTTTTTGTAAAATTTTTGTACACTTTGTATGAATTATAATTATGTCATATTTTAATAAAAAAGACGGGACCTGGGAGTGTAGGGCAGCCACAAGATAGTTAGGTAGTTAGGTAGCTGATAGTGAGTAGGGACAGAACTTATTATTTCATAACGCGTCAATTACCATCTAATTTGGACCAATCTACCGGACTTGTCCAAGGTGGACGGGCCATCTTTATTTAACCTGGAAAAGGAACACCTATCATTATATGTATTCGAAAAATAGCTTGAGAGAGCTGGTTACTAACTGGGCATAGCTGCAGAAGTCACACCTCCCCGCGGCCCTGCTGGGTGCCTGTAAAGGGTAGCTAAGCTGACTTCTGCACCAGTGTGAGTGAGGGGTATGTGTTACCCCTCCCTATCGTCTGGACTCGCCACCCAACGGTAACTTCACGATTCGCAGAAACAAAATTATTGGCACAGCCATTTGCTGTAGCCTGAAGCCTTTTCCACGGGCTAAGTTGGACACAGTCTGCAGTTGGTTGAGGGTTCCGACTGCAGACTTTGACAACCCTCACTTGATCTTGACCAAACGCCACCTTTGGTTTTGCAATGGTACAGTCAGCTGTCTTAAGGTACGTGTCTGCAGCCACTCAGACTGACCCTCTTGATTTGACGAAAAGATGCCAAAATTTCACCTCCTCCTGTGGTGCTAAGTGAGGAAAGTTTCAATCTTGTGTTCTTGGAGTTTGTTAACTCCAAGTTGGTATCCCAAGCTGGTATCCATCTGGTTAACACCAGGGAGTGTTTGGCCCAACTTCCTGAGCCATATGAGATCTTGCCTGTGCGGCGGGTTGGGGAAGAGCGATCTGAGTGCAAAGAAAGAGATATTGGTGAGCCTATAATACTTGAGGCTCTTTCGGGGACCAGCAATGTTGTGGCACTTGTTGGAACACCTGTTGTGTCCTTCCCGGACAAAAATCCATCTTGTCCATGCTGTTTGACCTGGTTTACACGGATGTTGGGGCTGATTGACCATCTGAAAAAGTTCCATGGGCAGAAAAAGATCTGTTTTAAATGCTCCAAGTATGGTAGACAAAATCTTAAGTACCACAGTATTGCCTGTCATGTCCCTTGATGCAAGGGAGAAGTGTGTGTGGTTCCAACAGGCGCCTGGGTCTGTGAGGTATGTTCTCACGGTTTTGCTACCAAGGTGAGCCTGGCTCAGCACAAGAGACTGAAACATCCTCTTGTGCAAAATGAGGAACAGATCGCAGCTTCCTGCCCCAAATAGTCATCTCTGAGAGATGCCCATAAAAGGGTATGGACTGAAGAGGAGGAGGCTCTCCTGAGGCAGTTGGTGGTGAGGTTTGCTGGTAGCAGGAATATCAATCAGCTAATAATGGAGCACATACCATCGAAAATGGCCAAGCAGATCAGTGACAAGAGATGCCTTCTGGGAAACGGCCCCTCTAAAATCCAACTTGGAGAAGGCGGCGAACTAGGGAGTGAAGAGCTTCCCTAGTCTGCTGTAGGGCCAAGGGAGGGACGTTTAAAGCTCCATTATTGTGACAACATCAGGCTGAGGCTATCAGCTGGCGGATTCACCAACTGCCAGGAAGCCTTTGGAAAAATTTTAGAGGGGCATGATCTGCAGGTGGTGGCAAATGATGTTTATAAGAAGTTTCAAGATGATCTGGACAGGCTTGGCCAAAGTGTTCCCAGGGGCTCTAAGCCGCGAAGGTCAGTTTGCCGTGATGCATCCAAACCAACAACTAAATGGATGCAAAAGAGAGCTAGAAAGTGTGGGAAATATCTTCGTTTCCAGAAACTGTTCCAGATTCATAGAGGGAGGTTGGCGCATGTTATTTTGGATAACACGGAAGCCCTGCAATGCCAGATACCATCTGGCATTGTCCACAATGCGTTTAAAGAGAGATGGGAAACATCCGGTCGTTTTATGGGTCTTGAAAGCTTCCCCGTATATAGGGAGGCAGATAACACGTTTTCAAGACCTGATTACAGAGAAAGAGATTGATAAGAACGGGAAGGAGATTTTGAAAACCTCCACTCCTGGGCCAGTGTGGGAGTCCAAGGCATCCCTTTGGACACCCTGGCCAAAGAAAAATCTGTACAGGGGGGTTTAAAACCTGTACAGGGGGGTTCGAGGTTTGTACAGGGGGGTTGGAGACCCTCGCACAAACCTCAGACAGGCAAGGGTCTTGACCACAGTCCATGGGAAAAGTTGCCAACAATAAGAGAGGAATTTCAAGCCTCCAAGGGTGATAAAAGATAATATTATTTTTACATTTAGGGTTTTAGATTAGGGGTGACCAGAGACAAGATGAAGGATTTTGGGCATTGCCCTGAAGTCTTCTCCTTCTTCTTTGTCTCCATCTTCTTCAGTGATGATGACACCAAGTAGATTTAGGGGGATTGGTTTAGTATAGAAAGCACCTGTTTAGTGTAGAATGTAAATATCGGTTTACAATTGTAAATAATGTGCACGTAACTATCTGTATAAAAGATGAAGAAGCTGGGTCAGAGGGACAGACAGCACCTGTTGCCCATGCTGTTCGGACCTCTGTCAGACTCTGAGCACAGAACTGAGATAAGAGAAAATAAACAAAAGGGACAGCCTTGAACAGAACATCTGAAGACCTCGTTTGTTCGAGCGCTTGGCTTGGGGGTCATCTGAGGGCAAAGGGGCACAAGCCCATCCTCATCTCGGGCAAGCAGAGACCCCGAGAGCTGGCGTCCCTGGGTGGGCACGCCCATGCTGAGTGAACAAGTCCAGAAGCTCACGCAAGCCCTTGAAAGCCAGGAAGCCGACTCGACTTTTGAACAACTGAGAAGAAAAGACCCAGAGGAGAAGCGAAAGGACCAGAGCAGCTGATCTCGGGTTCGTCTCAGACAGACAGATCTCCAAGGGGCCGTGGAATCCGTCATCCTGTCAACTGCTGGTCGGTGAGCGGAAAAGCTCCGAGCTGAGCTTGAAAGCATCTGCGTGGTAAGACAGTTGAGATCGAGAGAACATGGGGGGGATTATGTCTCTCTCCCAGGAGCAGCTCAACACTCTAGCCACCCTACAGGGTGTGTTATCTGCCCATCCTGCAGGTCTCTCAGAGAAAAAGCTTCGGGCTTTGCTCCTCTGGGTGAGATACAATTACCCACATTGTGAGACAAGAGTTCTGTTTGAGCCAGGGTTTTGGCAAGAGGCAAACAGGGAGTTGTATCATAGGGCAACACTCAAGGACAAAGCAGCTTGTAAGTTGCTTCCAGCAGCCAGAATCATGTTAGAGGCAGTTTTAGGTGAAGAAAAGGAGAGTCCTCTCTCTAGCCAGCCGCAGGGCGAGGGGGAGGAAGAAAGTGATTTATTACTTAGTCAGTTGTTAGGAGAAATGAGTGCTGGCCAGTTGCCAGCGGCTAAAGGGTCTCTTACTGGAGACGAACCAGAGATGAGCCAGCAGCTTATCTCCCCCACACAAATGATAAAAGAAGTGGAACAAGACGATCTCCCAAAATATGTCCCGGGAAAATTGAACTTCTAATTGGCCTCAGCAATCAAGAGGAAAAGGAAATGCTTTTATTTGAAGCATGCCCTGTGGGCACAGAAACCTCATCCCAGGAGGAGGAAGGGGACAGAGAGGAATCCACTCCACCCAGGAGCCCCTTCACCCCCCTGGCACACTGCGTGGTGCCAGTCCACCGACACTCCCCCTTGCTGCTTTGGACGAGACGGGGCGCGGGGGGAAGTGGCGGGTGGTGGGCGGGGGATGCGCGGGGTGGCCGAGGAAGTTGGGGAAGAGCGGGCTCGAGAACAGTCGGGAGGTGTGCCGAGCGGGGGCAGACCGGATCGTGGGGGGGCTGTCGGGACAGCAGCGGGGACAGCATCGGCGACTCGTCGCGTGGGGGTGACGCAAACTATGGGAAGCAGCGAGGGGCAGATTGCATCTGCTTCGCAGAGCATGGGCTCGGGTCCGTCTGGGTGGAGTCCGAGCAGCGGGCTGGTTTTCGGTAGGCGGCACCATGATGACGATCGAGACAGGGCGGCCCCGGGGGGCGGGTCCGCAGGGGACACCCTCGTGGGTGGGGCTGAGGCAGTGCATGCAGCAGCAGGGCGTGGCCGGGGCGGAGATTTCTACCAGGAATCCGCCCACGCGGAAGAGATTCCGCAGGCCAACCCACACGCAGGCAGCCTTGCTGCTGCTGCTTTTGAGAGGATGGGTGCCAGACCAAAGGTCCGCACAAAGACTCAAAAGGATTTTGATACTGAAAAGGGTTTTCAAACTGAAAAGGGTTTTCAAATAGAACATTTATTAGTGAAGGCTTTAGAAGACATGTTAGAAAAATCCGCTTCTCGAGCTGAATGCCTGGATGGAAAAATTGCAGCAGCCGCAACAAAAAAAAAGAAGACACATTCGCTAAGTGAGGCGGCAGTGCCATCTCGTGGCGAAACCAAAACATTACATCGATATTTTCCAGTTTCCCACAAAAAGCAGGTTTCTACTTCAAAGCAACGGCTTCAGCAAAAATTATTAGAATTATTAGCCTTGGAAGACCGTGAAGTTCCTCAAACACAGGAACAAACAACAGACTTTGATGAAGGCATGATTCACATCACTGCCTCACAAGGTGTTCCTGTCGGTCTTTCCAGCCAAGCTCTTTCATCTTTACTATCAAAGGAGTTAATGAGGCAGTTTCTTTTGCAAGTTAGAGACACGGCTTTGGAAATGTTTCCTCAATTATCGTCGCAATTTTCCCAAATCCGTGGCAGTCAAATTGCAATTCAATTACCTGAAGGGTCTTCCTCGTCTGTGGGCAGTGCTGCACAAGGTTTATGCACTGCTCCCAGTGTTCAAGGTTTTACTCCTCAGCCAGAAGGAGGGACATTGATACAAAAAGTTCCAAGTTTACAAATACTTCCCAGCTCACAAGGTGCAATGGGTTGGACTGAAGTGGTGCAACAGGCACCGAAAGACGTGGGTTCTGCAGGGGCAGCAGCAATGGCTTTGCCTGTGACATACGATGCCCAAGGGCAGAACCCGAGATGGGAATGGTTGGATCACGGAGTGATCAGGGATTTAGCGCAGGCAGTCCGTGACAGCGGATTGGGATCACCATATTTTAAACAAATGTTAAAGGGGACATTTGGCATTTATGATATGACACCATTTGACATAAAGTCGATTGCAGCAATGATTCTTACAGATTCTCAATTAATTATATGGAATGTGAAATGGAGAAAGGCTCTTCAGAAACTCAGAGACACATATCAATGGGGGACCAAATGTAGCCATCACCGTAGCGCAGATGGCAGGTGATCCTCCACATGACAACCCAGCTCAACAAGCACAGATCCTGCCAAGGAATGTTTTAGAGGACATCAAGGATGCAGCGCGGAGAACAATTTTACAGATTCCGCCAGCAGGCCTTCAAGGTTGTCTTTTTACAGATGTAAAGCAAGGTGCAACAGAACCCTACAGCGATTTCATTGACCGTCTCAAACAAGCAATTGACAGACAGGTCAATGATGAGCTGGCGAGACCACTTGTACTCAAAACGCTTGCGTTTGCAAATGCCAATACAGAATGCAAACGCATCCTCAGTTCGATACCAGGTGAAGCCACCATGGCGGAAATGATTGAAGCCTGTAGCAAGGTTGGAACACCGCAACATGTGGCGAGCCTCTTGGGAGAGCAAATGGAAAGGATCATCAAAGTTCAGCATGAAAATTTCAAAGATCTCCTGCAGCACAGAGACGCCACAGCAATGCCAGTAAGAGTTGCAGGAGGACATTGCTACAGGTGTGGACAGCCAGGGCATTTCAGAAAAAATTGCCCAGGGCTTGCGAGAGCTGCAGCTTCACTGGATGTTTGTCAAAGGTGCCAGCGAGGAAGGCATCCAGCAAGTGAATGTCATTCCAAGACGGACGTGGACGGAAAACCTCTACCTCTTCCGGGAAACTCCAAGAAGAGTGCGGGACGGCAATGCGCAACGACACAAGTAATGGCGGTGAATCAAGGACAAATCCCAGTGGCGAATCGGGCAAATCCCTCAAGCGGGACAATTGTCGGGGAATGTCAATCTGACACCCTCAGAAGGGCAATCTGTGGCATCCCCAGTGATCCAGACTTGCTGCCCCCAGGGGCACAATGCAAACTGGCAGCTTCCAAAATGACATGTTTTCTGAATGATGACCATGCAGTGACTCACACAGGGGTCACTGGAACTTCATACAAGAAGCAAGATTTTTTAATAATAGGTAAAGATAGAAGCAGCATCTTGGGACTCATCATTTATCCTTTGATCTCTTCAGCAGACAGAAATGAGGAGTTGACGGTGTTGGCCAAGCCTCTCAGACCACCACTGACAATTCCGGAAAACACACCAATTGCCAAAGCAATTGCTTTGCCACCTCATGCGGAAGAGCAGGTCATGTCAGTGTTCATGCAACAGGACTTTCCTTCAAGCGAACACATGGAAGTTCATGCCACATGGGTGAAGCACCTTGGTCGTGACAGGCCAATCATCGCATGCTCGTTGACCTGTGGTGAGAAAACAGTTGTCCTTGAAGGAATGTTGGACACAGGGGCTAACATCACGGTGATTTCATACATATTTTGGCCCAGAGACTGGACAGTGAACACGCCATTGAGCTCTCTTTTGGGCATTGGGGGAAGTTCCTTGTGTCCGCATAGCGTCAATGCGATTGTTGTCACGGGACCAGGAGGAAAAGTAGCAATCGTACGTCCTTTCATTGTGCAAAAACCAATCACGGTCTGGGGAAGAGACATCCTAGCACAATGGGGCGTGCTCATGGAAGTGGATTTCTGATAGGGGTCACTGCGGCACTCGCCACTCTGAAACTGACCTGGAAGACAGACAATCCTGTCTGGGTGGATCAGTGGCCCCTTGAATGGAAAAAGTTGAGTGCACTCAAGGAATTGGTCAAAGAACAGCTGGAGAAAGGGCACATCAAGCCAACAACTAGCCCTTGGAATTCTCCAGTGTTCGTCATCCGCAAGAAAGCTTCAGGGGCATGGAGATTGCTTCATGATCTCAGAAAGATCAATGAGGTCATCAAAGAAATGGGACCACTTCAGTTGGGACTTCCATCTCTCTCAATGATTCCGAGAGATTGGCCACTTGTGGTCACTGACCTCAAGGATTGCTTCTTTCATATTCCACTTCATCCAGATGATGCTCCTCGATTTGCATTCTCTGTTCCAAGTGTCATCAGGCAGACACCTCTGCAAAGATACCATTGTGTCATTCTTCCACAAGGCTTCAAGAACTCGCTGACGATCTGCAATGGTTCGTGGCACGAGCTTTGTCTCCAGCGAAAGAAAAACATCCGTAGGCAAGAATCATTCATTATATGGATGATTTGCTCATTGCAGCGCCGACTCAACAGGAGTTGTGCAAAGCTCGTGACGACATGATTGCAGAAGTGCAGCGTGCAGGACTGGAAATTTCCACTTCCAAGATTCAGGAGATTGCACCATGGGAATACTTGGGGTGGAAAGTTTCAGAACAAACAATAAAGCCGCAGAAAATTCAAATCAAAGCAGACATCAAAAATCTGCGAGACCTGCAACAACTTTTAGGGGAGATGAACTGGATGAGACCAATTCTGGGAATCACGAACGATGAACTTGCATCGTTGTTCAACCTTTTGAGAGGGGACTGCGACATCAAGTCTCCTAGAGTCCTCACACCTGAGGCTCGGGAGGCTCTTGGAAGAGTCGCTGAAGCTCTTGAACAAAGACAAGCACATCGTTTTGTAGAATCTCTGCCCTTTCTGCTTGCGGTGTTGGGGGAAAAAACACAGTTATATGGTTTGATTTTTCAGTGGGATTCCTCACAAAAGGACCCATTGTTGATTTTGGAATGGATCTTTTTATCTTACAGATCGCCAAGGACAATCCTCACAAGTTTGGAAATGATGGCACAGATCATCATGAAAGCTAGAGCAAGGTTGCTGGCAATGGCAGGCAAAGATTTTAAAACAATGTACCTGCCTTTGAAAAAGGAATATTTTGATTGGGCATTGCAGAAATCAGAGGATCTGCAGATTGCATTGTTAGACTACCCAGGCACTTGCACAATTCACTTTCCAAGTCACAGATTACTGACAGCAAAAGTGAGTTTGAGAGAAAAGCCAAAATTAAGTGAGGTGCCGTTGGATGCAATAACAATATTTACCGACGGCTCAGGAAAAACTCACAAGTCGGTGATCACGTGGAAAAATGCAACAACAGGAGAGTAGGAATCGAACATCGAGACAGTGCAGGGTTCACCACAAACAGTGGAACTGGCTGCCATGGTTCGGGCTTTCGAGTTGTTTCCACAACCTTTCAATCTGATCACAGACTCAGCTTATGTAGCGAGTGTGATCAGAAGACTTGAAGGGTCACTGTTGAGAGGGGTGGACAATGAAAATTTATATTCATACTTGTCGTGTGTAAAGGCTTTGGTACAGGACAGAAAACATGAGTATTTTGTTTCTCACATAAGGGCACATTCATCACTTCCAGGATTTTTAGCGGAAGGCAATGCACATGCAGACAAGCTGACCATGCCCATCTCAAACACCCTGCTGAACATCTTCGAGCAGGCAAAATTGAGCCATGCATTCTTTCATCAGAATGCTCAAGCGCTGATGGAGGAATTTCGCATTTCCAAAAGTCAGGCAAAGGAGATCATCAGTGCTTGTTCAGACTGTCAGCTTGTGCAGCCTCCCACATCCATGGGAGCAGTCAATCCGAGAGGATTGCACAGTCTGCAGTTGTTGCAGACAGATGTCACCAAATACCCTGCATTTGGGAAGCTCAAACATATTCATGTCTCGATTGACACCTTTTCAGGAGTGATCTTTGAGACGTTACACCCAGGCGAAACAGCACGGCATGCTTGTCGACATTTTTTACAAGCATTCTCAAATCTGGGTGTGCCGCAAGAGATCAAAACAGACAATGGACCAACATATATAGGGAAGGTGCTTGACAAATTTTTGAAGAGATGGGGTGTTTGGCACACTTTGGTATCCCATACTCTCCAACAGGTCAAGCAATTGTTGAGAGAACGCATCACACTTTAAAATCCCTTCTGGACAGACAAAAGAGTGGGGAGGATGCCTCACCTCACATGCGATTGGGAAAAGCTCAGTATGTGTTGAATTTCTTAAATGGCTCCTTTTCAGATCCCACTCCACCAGTTATTAGACATTTCTCAGATAGTACAAGGACAAGACTTAAAGAAATGCCTCTGGTTCTGGTCAGAAATCCAGACACCGGAAAAATGGAAGGACCGTTCAAACTAGTAACTTGGGGCAAGGGTTATGCTTGTGTCTCCACAGGAGTCGGACCAAGATGGGTGGCAGCCAGAAACATGAAACCCTATCGAGTCCAGGACCAAGCAGACACGAGCCTCAAGGCTGGGAATCAAGACGCAAACACGCAAACATGAGCGAACTTCGGGACGACCAGCATCCCTGCATTCGGCGTGCGGAAGAAATCATGGAATTCAATTTAGTCTTGGGTCAAGGGTGGTGTCGCGGTTCGGGGAAGCCTGCAAAGGGAAAGACATTTGCAATATTCGCATGTCTCTTTCTTTTGTCGGTTGCTTTGAGCAGTGCAATGGACCTACCTGTGGCCCAACCAAAACACAACATTTGGGAAACGTTGGCCAATGCATCAGGGTTGGACACCATTTTTCTGGTGCATTCAAGGCCAAGAAAACCTCTTTTGACATGCCTGATTGGAAGACCAATTGACAAATGGCCGATTCCAACAAATATCCCTCCATTGGTCTCAAAGTTTCTGACAAAATCAGCCAACAATCCGGTTGGCAAATGGGGTGTTTGGACGAAATTCCTTCCTGAGGCTCCGGTTGAACCTCAGGAACTGGAAATTCTGGGATCGGTCGGAATGAATTTCTGTGTGAAATTTCTTTATTCTGGAGTGACAAAAAATAAAACACTAGACGTCACTCCACATCTTACAATGTTCAGGAATGAATCATCTTGGTGTAATTACACTAAAATGTTGGACAAGCCATCCAACCGTGTTCCAGCGCAATTGCCAAGAGGAATCTTTTTCATTTGCGGGGACAGAATTTGGCCAGCCATTCCTGCAAATGTCAAAGGTGGTCCATGCAGTCTTGGAAAACTTTCCTTGATCACACCTGACATGACATTGTTGGGACATCAGAAACATAGGGAGGAAAGATCGCTCAATGATTACAACTCTGATTGTGAATCTGATATAGACACCTGGTCAAAGGGTCGGAGATTTGTGACAGCTCTGCTCCTGCCACAGGCAGCAGCAGGAGTGGCCTTGAAGCAAGTGGATGAAGTGGCGTGTTGGTTGAGCAAACACTCCCGAGACATCTCTCTCGCAATGAGTGATTTGTTGACTGATGTTGGTGTTGTGAGGCAAGCAACTATTCAAAACAGAGCTGCCATTGATTATCTTTTGTTAGTCCACGGTCATGGGTGTGAGGAATTTGAAGGAATGTGCTGCATGAATCTGTCAGATCATTCCAAATCTATTCAAGAACATATAAAGCAATTGTGTAAAAGTGTGCATGAAATCAAAAAGGAAACTGGATCATGGATGGATGACGTTCAATTTTTTCAACCTTTCACCATTGTGGAAAGAGTTTTTGAAATTTGGCGTGTATTTTGTAATAGGGTTTGTAATTCTTCTCTTGATTGTTCCATGCGTGCTTCAATGCATGTGACGATCCATGGACAAAGTGGCCAAAGAGGTCTTTTTGGTGCAAACAGGAAGGGGAGATGTGGGAGTCCAAGACATCCCTTTGGACTCCCTGGCCAAACAAAAATCTGTACAGGGGGGCTTAAAACCTGTGCAGGGGGTTTGAGGTTTGTACAGGGGGTTGGAGACCCTGGCACAAACCTCAGACAGGCAAGGGCCTCGACCACAGTCCATGGGAAAGGTTGCCAACAATAAGAGAGGAATTTCAAGCCTCCAAGGGTGATAAAAGATAATATTATTTTCAAATATGGGGTTTTAGAATAGGGGTGACCAGAGACAAAATGGAGGATTGTGAGCGGTGCCCTGAGATCTTCTCCTTCTTCTTCATCTCCATCTTCTTCAGTGATGATGACACCAAGTAGATTTAGGGGGATTGGTTTAGTGTAGAAAGCACCTGTTTAGTGTAGAATGTAAATATCGGTTTACAATTGTAAATAATGTGTACGTAACTATTTGTATAAAAGATGAAGAGGCTGGGTCAGGGGAGGAGACAGCACCTGTTGCCCATGCTGTTCGGACCTCTGTCCGGCTCTGAGCAGAGAACTGAGATAAGAGAAAATAAAACAAAAGGAACAACCTTGAAAGGAATGTCTGAAGACCTTGTTTGTTCGAGCGCTCGGCTTGGGGCTCTTCTGAGGGCAAAGGGGCACAAGCCCATCCTCATCTTGGGCAAGCAGAGACCCCG
Source organism: Phylloscopus whistleri (assembly GCA_017589585.1). Classification (NCBI taxonomy): domain Eukaryota; kingdom Metazoa; phylum Chordata; class Aves; order Passeriformes; family Phylloscopidae; genus Phylloscopus; species Phylloscopus whistleri. The sequence continues at coordinate 3,685 of JADMLD010001023.1, read as the reverse complement.
AGAGGTTTATATCTTTCTGTTGAACAAAAGAGTTTATTAAAACAGCTTAAACCTGTTTTAAAAGATCTAAAAATCCCTACTAAGTTACTAAAAAATTTTACCCGTTGGTTATTGGCTGAGTTTCCAGATGTTAACTTGCACAATATTGATTCTGTCTCATTTTGGGATGAAATCGGGAAATTAGTAACCTTAAAAGTGGAGAATGCGGATGAAAAAGCGTCTCGATTTATTCCAATTTTCCTAAAAGCCCGCAAGCATCTATTGGAATTGGACCACAGCAGGCAGCCACAAAAAACCTCTCCCTCCTCATCCTCGTCCTCGTCCTCCTCCTCCTCTTATTCCTTTGTCTCCGACCGAAACGCACCCCAGCCGCCCCAGTATACTGTGGGGGAGGGGAACAATGGCGGCCAACACGTGGTCGGGTCGTCTTCTTCCCACAAATCCCTCTTCCCCCAAACCCCCGCCCGTACCCTATATCCCTCCTCCCCCTGCTTCCCCGCCTCCTGCCTTCCCCCCACCCCCGCCTTCCCCCCACCCCCTGTTACCCTAGCAGCAAAGAGTGCGGCATGCCCCTCTCTGGCCCCGGCCCCAGCGCGGGGCACAGGGAAGGAGGGGGGGGCACAACCCCCACGCGGTACCAGCAGCGCGGGCAGCGGCGGCGCGGCGGCACCAGATCGCAGCCGTGGTGCAAGCTGCGGCGGCGCGGTGCCAGCGCGGCGGGCGAGCTCAGTACCGGCGCGGCAGACCGCGGTGTGGGTGGCACGGCGGCGGTGGACAGCGGCAGCAGCCGCGGCGCCGGTGGCGGTGCGGAAGCGGTGGTGGTGCCGCCCCCCCACCCAGTGGCGGGGGGGGGGGGGGGGGCTGGGGGGCGGGGCTCCCACCCCCCCACAGCCCTGATGGCGTAGGCAATTCCTTCACAGCCCCAACCCAGGAGCAATTAATCTCAGGACCCCCGGGGAGGTGGAGGGAACTGCCTGCTACCGTAACCAAAGGGGAGTAAGTACAATGCCCTCTACCTCTCAGCTTCATACAACAACAATAGAACTTTCAGAAACCCAAACTAATTCTAATGAATGCATACCCTCTGTAGCTCCTGTCGTTTATCTGGGCAGGAAAAACGGGAAAAAAAATATATAAGCCTTTTTCTTATCAAGATAAAAAAGAACTTTGCAAAATACAAAGAGAATTTGGGAGATCCAGTGAATCTTTCAAAAGCATGATAACAGCTACATTTAATTCAAATGAATTAGTACCTACTGATGTTAAAGATTAATTCAGATGTTTATTAACACACTCAGAATATGAATTATGGGACTGAATGTGGAAAAAAACTTTAAAAACAGTATTACAGGAGATTCAACTAACTCCTGAAGCAGCAAAGGACAGCGACGACAACGATACACCATTCGATCACCTGTGTGGTGAGGGTGAGTTACATTGTCCTGAAAAGCAAACTCAATTACTATCAAAGCAAATAGTGGATAAAATTTGTATTGCTTCACAAAAAACATTTTACCAATTACCAACAACTGAAATTAAGGGCAGTTATATGGATATTAAACAGTTTCCTTCAGAGAATTTTTTGCAGTTTGTGGACCGTCTGAGGACGCAGGTAGAAGGACAAGTGCAACACCCATCCATACAGACCGGGCTAATTAAGGAGATGGCTCAGAGGAATGCTAATGAGACCTGTCGTAGGATTATCCTTGGCCTTCCCCTGGACCCATCGCCAACCTTATGTCAGATGATCGAAGCGTGTACCAGGAAAGCTGAGCTGTTCAGCGCACCTGACAGAAATCCAGGACTGGCACACCCCAGGACTACAGCACCTGTAAGACCTGGACCAAGCAGGCAACCAATGTCATCACATCGGCTACCGCACATCATCTGCCACCTCTGCAACAACCCTGGACACTTTGCAAGAGCCTGCCCTCAGAGCCAGAACCAGAAAAAGAAGGCCAACAAACAAAAAAACTGACTTCTCAGTGCGTCCCCGTCGTTAATGCAACCACGCGCGCTCACAGCAATATACGGGGTCCCTCACCAGCTAATACCTCTCTCTTGACAGAAAAGGGGGAGGGGGTGGGGGAGCAGAAAAATAAAAATGTCAATTGCTCAATTAACAAGGTTGGCAGCCGCGAGGCCATTTTAGGCTTGTGACTACCAAAGACTTTCATTTCAGATCTACTGAGTGGACAGTAATCACAGTGGATCTGTCAAACATCCCACAGGACCAGACCGTTAACCACATGGAAATGGACAGTGAGTATTTTGTTATTGGGGACACAGCACACACACCAATGGAGATCGAGGTAGCTCCCATGACCATTAAGGGAAAGATAACAAGCCTCATGCTGTTGGCACATTGCATGCACCCACCATTCTACCTGGTAGAGGGGCAAATCCTTGCCCAGGCCGTTCCCGTTCCGGCAGAGATAGTAGCAGATGGAAAATCACCGGAAGTCTACTGGGCAGAGGTGGTGGAGAGGACAACCTTCCATGGCATGCAATATAGCAAATGGGCTAGAGCGCCTCCATGTGGAAGGAGTTTTAGATACGGGCGCGGACATGACCGTTTTACCGAGAGCAAGTGGCCATCACACTGGGAATTGCAACCTGTGGCGGGCAAACTTCAGGACATAGGAGGAATCACATTGGCAAAAATTTCAAAAAACATTGTACAAATTGAGGGACCTGATGGAAAACTGGCAAGTGTCCGTCCATTCGTTGCGAACTATAAAGCCCCCTTGTGGGGGAGAGACACCATGTCCCAGTGGGGAGTCTGATTGGTCATTCCTAAAACACCCCAGGATTTTTAGAAATAGCCGCTGTGAAGCGCCCTACCCACAAGTTAACATGTCCTACCAAAATGGGTAGCACAGTGGCCATTGAGCAAAGAAAAGCTCAAGGCGCTTGAAGAGCTTCTGGAGGAATAGGTGGCTCAAGGCCACCTAGAGGAAACAACAAGCCCTTGGAATTTCCCAGTCTTTGTAATAAAGAAACGGGAAAGGACAAGTGGAGGTTGCTCCATGATCTCAGGGAGATAAAATGACAGAGGACATGGGACCACTCCAACCAGGGATGCCTTCTCCAACAATGCTCCCTCGAGATTGGAAATTGGCTGTTTTAGATATCAAAGATTGTTTCTTCCAAATTCCACTACACCCAGAAGATGCGCCAAATTCGCATTCTCCGTTCCCACCCTGAATCGCCACGCCCCCATGAAGAGATATCACTGGAAAGTTTTGCCTCAGGGCTAAAAGCCTTGCCATTCATATGCCAACAGTACGTAGCATCGCTACTGTCACCTGTATGTGCTGAGAGACAGGATGCCATCATCCTTTACTACATGGATGATGTGCTGGTGTGCCCCCAATGACTCTATACTCCAACACATGCTTGACCTAGTGGTTAAGTTTTTACCTCTGCTGGATTTCAATTGCAGGAAGACAAAGTTCAAAGGATGCCACTTTGAAGTACCTGGCTTGCAAATTTCAGCGAGGACCGTTGCCCTCAGAAATGGAGATCGAGTGCAATCCTAAAACCCTAGCAGATCTCCACACCCTGTGTGTGTCATTGAATTGGGTGAGACCCCCCCCTAGGCCTCACAAACGAGGACCTAGACCTCTTTCAATTTATTGAAAGGGAGAGGGAGCTGGTCTCCCCCAGGGAACTGACCCCAGAG